>JBBBDQ010001128.1:1037500-1147500 GCA_037127315.1 Ascarosepion bandense | reverse complement strand
GATTTGTATAAATGACATAAAGACAGATAAATAGACACACACACAAAGATCTTGCCTTTTATATATATATATATATTATCGATTTTCTGCACTATTGTAAGAACTGCAACCTTGAAACTTCTAAATATCGTTTCTTATGCCTTTGTCTATGAGTGTATCAAATTTGATTAAAATTGGACCACTCCTTCTATAACCCGATTTTTTTCTATTATTGATTTTCGATATTTATCGGGGGTACCTCGACACAAAACCTAGCTAAGAACACTCGCAGACGCTTATATTACAACTGTGTAAATTTTCAAAAAAATCGGTTCAGCCGTTTCGGAGTCTATAGGTAACGGAGACACACACAGACACACACATACACAAAGTTCCGTTTATAAATAAGTTTAGATTTAAAACGAGAAGTAGATGTAGAAAAATGAAACTTTTATAGTTTAACACCCCACACACATCATTCTGTTGACTAACATTAACATTGTGAAATATTTTCTGAAATTGGTAAGAAAATATTTTCATACCAGTAATCTCCTAAGAAGAATCTTTAATAAAATGCTATTAAAATTTGTTATTCATGCATATAATAGATAATATTATTCATTTCCACAATACAGATTTTAAAGAATTTACATAAAAATGGTATTTACAATTGCAGATCCATCAACGTTTGTCCTGTGGAAGGTAAATGTAAGTCTACACAAGTGATCTACCAAAACAACTTCTCCCCCTCCCCGCAAAACATAAAAAAAATAATTAAAAGTGTAATTTCCGCGGGAGAAATTAAACAATGTTAATACTCTCATAAACAGATAGAAGAAAAATCTGTTCATATGTGTAGCTAAGGTAAATAAGAACCTAATCATAGAATTTGGAGGCAGATTAAATCAGATGTTTAATTTTTAAAGATTTCTGATTAAAAATTTCCTTTTATCCAGGATATGAATATTTCTTATAAATCTATTAACTTACTGTTTTGGGACCTACCCATTTTTGGACTATAATGAACTCTTCCTATTATTATGAATAGCGGAAGAATATATCTCTCGGAGTGGAGTTGAGTTGGGTTAGGTCACCCCGGTCTAATACTTGGCAGTCAGACTGACGTGTAACACTCTTGTATTTGTTTTCCGTTTAATATATATGTTTCACTAATTCCTGTGTTTTTTTTCAGGACCTATTCTGGGTCCACAACACTTACTGTACAAGATGCGTTGGATGAACCGTCGTCTAAATTACGCAAAAATGAAAATAACACTAGCATTTATTTAACACTTGTATCAGGCTTTCGACAGGGTTTGGCACTCTGGCCTCCTATGCAAACTACGGGGTTACGGTATTACCGGTCGCCTGCTTGACCTAATCCAATCTTTTCTAAATAACTGCAAAATGAAGGTCGTTTTGAATGGGCGTGCCTCTTCGTCCTACAGCACGAATGCTGGTGTCCCACAGGGCTCTATCCTGGGCCCGACGCTCTTCCTTATTTTCATCAACGACCTCCCAGATGGGATCAAGTCCCAAGTAGGCATCTACGCAGATGACACTACAATATACTCCCGCACCAGTAAGAAACCTGTCGTGGCGGACAGGCATAATCTAGCTGCTGACCTTGAACGGGATCTACACTCTGTGGTGAACTGGGGCAAGAAGTGGCTTGTCAACTTCTATTCATCTAAGACCAAGCTGTTGTCTGTCAACCATTACAGGTAACCTCTCCTGCCTCCCATAAGCATGTACCAAGCGATTCTCCCGGAGACTAATACACTACGCCTCCTCGGACTTACCCTGTCCTCAGACCTCAAATGGAACCACTATATTGAATCCATAGCAAAATCTACTGCTAAGAAGGTTGGGTCACTATGTCGATCCAGGATGTTTTTTCCACCTGAATCCATCCTGCATATATACAAGTCAACCATCCGTCCGTGCATGGAGTACTGCTGCCATTTATGGTCAGGTGCCCCTGCCGTTCTCCTCAGTGTTCTTGACAGGCTCCAAAAGTGAGTCTGTAATGTGATAGGTACTGATCTGGCGGCTTGACTGCAGCCACTTCCCCATCGTCGAAATGTGGCCTCCCTTTGTCTGTTCTATAAATACTTTCATGGCTTCTGCTCAGACGAACTTAAGTCACTGATGCCTCCTCAACAGGTGTTTACTCGTGCAACCAGACTGGCATCTGGGTCCCACCCATTCACAGTCAGGTTAGCCAAATGCAGACGACAATTCTACTCCTGCAGCTTCTTCTCTCGCACTTCCCGCCTGTGGAACTCGCTCCCGTATTCTTGCTTTCCTGACGGCTACAACCTCCAGAAATTTAAATGCAAAGTCAATACTCATCTACTAACCACTGGACCCTAGCTCTCTTCCCACCCCCGAATAACCTTCCCTTTCTCTCCACCTATGTATCTGTCATCGCACCTGCTTTCTATTGTTCCTTTCTAACTAGTTTGTACTCCTCACTCTTTTCTAATTAATCTTTTTACATTTATGTAGCCGACTGCACATCAGTGGTGTTTCCGCCTTGCTCGGGGTGAAATGATTAAAAAAAATGTAGCGAAATTACAAAAAATATATTGTAACAATAAACACTAATTTTATTCAATAAAGTCGCTCTTGGCTTCAACCAAAGCATCGAGTCGACTTCGAAATCTACATTTCTTTTGGATGGTCTTCTGGTTTAAGTTGGAGAATGCTGCCATAATCCTTTCTTTCAATTCATCTTTGGTGTTAGTTTTATTGATCTTTCGCTCAACTTCGTCCGTTGAGTAATAATCAAGCAGGTTGCGATCTGGAGAGTTAGGTGGTGATGTGATCGCAGAAATTGTCTGACAGCCATAACTGGTTTCTTTTGCTTGTGTGGCATGGTCCAGAGTCATGTTGTCAGACATAGTGTCTTCCAGCAACTACGCTCTTGAGCCTATACCAAGTCACTTGATATAGAGCCCTATATTCAGTCCGAGGCACTGTGAAAAGATGAACAGAGGCATAAAGCTGCAGTCACTATTGATTACTCCCAGAACTACCGTAATTGCTATTAGAATCATCCCACTCTTTTTTAATCTTCTGCACTATCCTCAGATTGACATCCAAACATGGTACGAATGCCAAATAGTATAGCATATCGTTTCTAAATTTCTGATGGAGTGAATTGCGTTCGTCTACATGAACCTCCTACAAATGGAAATAAAGGAAAGAGAAAATAAAGAAAAAACAAACTTCAATTGCAAGAAGACAGAATGCAGGTTGTTGGCAAAAGAAACAACCCATCATGCAATTTACTGATTGGACATCTGAGAGGCGTAAAATTAGAGGACGGGAAGTGAGACACTGAAATCCGATGACGAATTAGGATGACCAAAGATGTCTTCCAAAAGCTGAGCAAAGTATCTAGAAACAGAAAAATATTGTTAGAAACAAAGCAAAATGTACTTAAATGTTAGGCAGTATCAGTCCTCTGGTGTGTTAGTAAATGCTGGACAATCTCGTCACAGATGTAGAAGCAACTTGAGGCAACAGAAATGTGGTTCTACAGAAGGATACTGAGAATATTATGAACCGAACATGTGGGCAACGATGAAGTTCTGCACACAATGGTAACAAAATGACACTTATAATTAACATCAGGAAGAGACAGTGGAAATTTCTGGAGCACATAATTAAGATAGAAGACTTAAAATACACAGATTTAAGATAAAAAGACAGATTTAAGATAAAAAATGACATGACTGCACGACCTAATTGGTGAGCTTGAGTAAAAGGATTGCGGAGAAGGTTTTTGGAAGAGATGGTAAAGAGACGAACGTTATTAAGTGTTACAAGGGACGGGGAAATATGGAAAGCACTGATTACCAGCTATCGGAAGGAGCATATCACAAAGAAGAAGAACAAGAAGTTGTTAATGTTTCAAAATTACTGTTAAAAATAGTTTAATAATTTATTTTGAAATTTTATGCTAGAAATGACAATGATGTGGTTCAGCTCACTAACAATGTAATCGGAACGAGAAATCGGAAAGTCGAGTTCGAATTTCAGTTGAAGTCGTTGCCTGTTTAGTGTTGAAAGATATGTAAATCACTGCTACTGTTTGTTTTAAAATCCGTTTTTCTGTTTTGTTTTAAACTTAAAGTAAACACTACTTGTTGCAAATCAATTATACTTTAACTTTTCTAATATTCCTCATAAAGTTTTAGAAAAGAATATTATATCTTGAGAAGATTTTTTTAATAAAGAAAATTACGTTGCGATCAACAACGGCTAAAACAGAGGCTAATAAGCTTTTTTTGAAAAAATAAAAAAATCGATTCCGATCATATAATTTTCTGCTTGAAAAATACACTACAGAGTATTTTGCGTAATGGAAATAGAAAATTTAATCCTTTAACTTTAAATTAAAGTGATTTTAGCTTCAATTGAAAGTTTCAAAAAGCTTTATCTTAAGAAATCATTTTAAAACTTAGGTATCGCGAAGTTTTAGCTACCTAATAAAAATAAGTGTCCTTAATTAAGAATTTATTAATTATTATTCCCCTAATAAACTTATTATATATAATCATTCTCCTAATGAATTAATTATTTTTCCCCTTTCCTCCCAGATTTTACACATTAAACTGAACTGTGAAAAATGTCCAATGAATGTCAGGAAAAAACCGATAACTTCTGTTACCTTTGCGGCGAAGTGACTTTTGCATCGCAAAAGGGAAATATAACACCTGTTTGTAAAAATGGTTACTAAGTATATTTTGGATGGGAAATTGGGGATTAAGACAAGAAGTGGGCACCACATCTGCTGTAATAATCGTACAACTAATCTCGGCCAATGGCTAATCAGGACGAACAAAATCTGTCTTTTGGAGAGAGCCAATCAATCATGCCACTGATTTCTATTTCACTATGGTGATTCCAACTGCGAAGCGACTGTCAGAGAAATGGAAATAGATAGTGCATTATTCACATATTCCATCAACTTTTCTTCTTCATAATGAAGATATACCAGTCTCAGAAGCACTGGAATCGTATGAAATTGAAAGATTATTATCCTATATCAGTTTTGAACCACGCCTCCTAACTCAAAGGAATCTAAATGGCTTAGAGATTAAGAACTTCTTAAGCTGGGTTACGGGTTACAGTAAGGGAATCTATTAGCTGATGATGTACGCATTTCCAGTTTCAGTGCTCGTCACAGGGATCGCGTCTCAACTTTCTTTATAGAAGGTGATTTGGTGCACTACAATCATATCAATGGGCTTATGCAATTACTTAATATTAGTTACATATCAGGGAAATGGAAGCTGTTCATTGATACTTCGAAGATAATTGTCAAAACTACCAATGGTAATGTTTTGCCTTTAATTCAAGTTGGTTATGAAGTTCACATGAAAGACACTTATGGCAACATGAAACAACTTCTGAAATGTATCAACTAGTCAAAATAGCTGGCAACTGTGCGGAGATGTTAAGTTTTTTCTCTCTTACAAGGACTGCAAGATGGGTATACTAAGTGCTGTTGTTTTATTTGTGAATGGGACAGCCGCGATAGAACTTCTCATTACATCAGTAGATACTGGCCACTACGACAATCACAGTATCATGGGAGGAAAACTTTAGCATTCAGCAATGGTTGAGTCAAAGAAAATATTACCACCTCTTCAGGTCAAGCTTAGTTTTATAAAAATATACTCGTCGACTGTGAAGAAAAGAAAGGCAGCATTCAAGCATGTGCAGAATAAATTTCTCAGAGTAAGTGAAGCAAAGATAAAGTAAGGAATCTTTGTTGGTTCCCAGATTAGTAAATTTCTTTTGGATGAAAATTTGGCAGAATACTACGGAGAAAGGAAAAGAAAAAATCTGCATGCAAGGCTTTCAAATAAATAGCAATGAACACTGTATGTAATGAAAGAGCAGAACATCTCAGAAAACTTGCAGAAGACCTCCTGGATGCAGACAAACATATTGAATGTAACATATCGCTGAAGATACACTTCTTAGACACGCAACTTGTTTTTCTCACAAAAAACTGTGGTGCTGTAAGTGACGAGCATGGTAAACGATGTTCTCAAGGCCTTGCAGATATGGAAAAACGTTTTCAGGAAAGATAGAATCCATCAAAGCTAGGTTATTATTGTTGGACTGAAAACAAAAATGATCTTTCTGCAGTTTACCTCTTAGCAACTCTGACAAGTGACGGTGTCTGTAAACGTCTCTTTCTGCTCCCCCACCAGCCAAGAAACTCCTACCCACAGGTTATCTTTCTGTCATCAACGCGCTGATTAGAACTCTCTTGGAAAGAGGTTTTTTGTCTACCTGTACAAAGATGCGCCTGTGATGTCTCCTCCTGGCATCAAACTTTAATTCCAACAAGGAAATTTTAAGTTGAATCTCGTTCATGTTTTTGGTTCTCACCTGAATGCTCGGCTGCTATTGCCCACAAGAATCTCTTCTTCCAATTGTACTAGAGTGAAACGTCTGATTAAAACAGACGCCTATTTGTCTCTGCTACTCTTAATGAATTCAAGCGTGTTCTAAATTAAACAAAGTATAGTATCTCAAAAGTTCGGTTCTAGAAATTACTGACGGTTCTGTTGTGCGGAACAACAGCAAGCACACAATCCCTCCTCTTTTGAATCAATACGAAATCCTCACATCTACAGCAGACAAGGTGGCTTATTTGCTCACAAATTCTCTTCTAACTCAACACTCGAATAATCTGGAGTACTCACACCCGATTTTTTTTCTAGAAGAAATGCTCTACTGAGTGATATCTGCATAACCCGACTCTGGTCTCGGAAATCATAACTAAATTAGGTTTCCATAAGGCATTGATCATTCCTATCAAATCTTGAAATTAAGGTAGTTTTGAAGAGGATACGCTTCCATTTAATTTCTCACTAGCGCAGGTGTCCCTGAAGGCTTTATTCTAGGACTTTCTGCTCTTCGTGAATGATCTTCATTAGTTCCAAATTAGGCATTTATGCAGATGGGACCACCATATACTACCGTCTCAGCAAGAAGTCCGCCAAGGCTGACAAAGTAAACCTGGCTACTGCCCTTGAAAATAACCCAAATCAGAGGTTAACTAGGACAGGAAATGGGTTGTAAATGTTAATGCTTCCGAAACAAAAGCTTTGACCACCATAGACGAATTTTCTGGCCATTATTTGCGTATCTTATATTAAGATTGTGGTCATAGGATTTATAGTTCTCTAGAAGTTATACCCATTTTGATTTCTGTATATCTGTTGAATTCATTCCTTGTCAGTATGCAAGGGTTTGCTGCCAGTATAGATTCCTGATTATTCTAATGTCTTTCCCGAATATGTCAAAAGTGCTGAGCAGCTCTAACAGATCTTTGGGGCTTACTTTGTCAAACACATTTGCTTAGTCTATAAACACTGGTACACGTCCTTCTGCATTTGTATTGCTCTTTCTAATAACAATCTGAGCATAAATATTGCATTTCTTTGTCTTATCTTTGACTTGATTTTTACTGCGCGTTCTATTCATCATTTTGATGCGTTCTGTTATGTGGCTCATTAAGCTGATTGTTTACGCCTGGATTTGTTACGTAGTGTAAGAAAAATAGACCAGCTTAGGTCGTCCAGTACATCCGCACTGTCAAACATCGCATGGTCAAAACGTTCTGTAGGCAGCCGATTTAACCCTCCAAATAAGTTTGGAAATTGACTTAACTGGAAATAGAACCTGTTTTGAAAGATTTTTTCAGAGGTTGGGAACTTAAAAACAGTTACAACGAGATGGTACTAGAACATATACTAATATCTTAATACTTAAAAATAAAAAATAAAAAAGAAGTTTAAAAACGAAAGAAAACATTATTTATTTCATTCTTTTCCTCCCGCTAGTCTACTAACTCTGATCCTTAAACACTTTCCTTGTCAGAGATAAGTGGGGAGGTAAAAAACTGTTTTCCAAACTTTCGCACAGGTACATATACAAGTTATTGAGAGGAATATACATATATATATATATATATATATATATATATATATATATATATCGAAAACCCATCGAAAATCCAACTATAAATAAAGTGTATATCGGATCAACTAAGAATACTTTTAAGCAGCGCCTATCCTCATTTAAAAACAGCTTATACCGAAACCAAACATCCCTTTCCACATACTTTTGGAAGCTAAAGGATTCAAAACAGAACCCCAAAGTAAAATGGAAAATCCTAAAAAAAATCTAGAACTTGCCAATCACTTAACGACATCTGCCCTTTATGTCTAAGTGAAAAACTACACATTCTTCAGTCCCCTAACAGCAACGATTTATTAAACCGTAGAGACGAATTGGCAGTAATATGCAAACATTGCAAATATTTCTCGCTAAAACTTAAGTAAACAAAAAAAAACACCCCACCCACGAAACCCCACAAAACACAAAAAATACACACAACCAACCCTATAAATAAACAGAAAAAGACAACAAACGCTATACAATAGCAACAAAAAATAGTGCAGCTGCAGCAGAATAGTAGTTAAATAAATAAAAATATCGACACGATAAAAAACAAAAAACAAAAACAAAAGAGCACACCCCCAATACAAAATAACAAAAATTAAAGTAAGAAGAAACCAACCCCAAAACAAAACAACACCTACCAACCCCTAAACCAAATAACAACACGCAAGGCGCCAGCAGCCTAAACCCACACAAGATAAATAGATTAACCTATCCCGAATTCAGCCACAAACAAACATTTAACCCTAAGACCTTAAAAAGGTCGACAGAACTCACAATATAGACCAACCCTTCTAACACCCCCAAAAAATACAAAAACAAATCCAACACAAACAAATGGGCTTTTCAACTAGATAATTCTCATTTTAAAAAAATCGCCTGAAGATAGAGCAGACCACATAATGGGCTGGCTTCACAACGCGAAAATTTTTGTGTAGTGATACTATGAATTTATAAAGACATTGTAACAACCATTACAGTATATATATATATATATATATATATATAGAGAGAGAGAGAGAGAGAAAGAGAGAGAGAGAGAGAGAGAGAGAGAGAGGCGGTTTGTTTGCAACCCAGTAGGATAAAAATAATAAAAACTAACAATGACTGGAAGACCTCTGGTGAGTAAACGGCTAGCTAACTACAGGTGATTTTCTAAGCGTAGCTTAAATTTGGCACAAGGCCGAAAGAACAAAACACCCAGTGAGGATCGAACTCACTACTAAATGGCACCAAAATATCTTGAAATATTAAAAAGGAAACTTATTATATAACGTCGCCATTATCTTCAACCCTAACGCTACAAGCGACTTCAAAATCTTTTGCATCTCTTCTGGACTATCTTCTTGTTTAGGTTAGTTAATGCTTCCATGATCTTTGCTTTCATGTTTGGTGCTACAGGGGATTTTGTTGGTCTCACGCTGAACTGCATCCCACACATAATAATCAAGGGCCGGGGTACAGTCTGACGAATTAGCTAGCCAGATATAACGGGTGATGTGGTCGCAGAAATTGTCTAACAACCATGACTGGGTTCTCTCGTTTCTGTGTCATGGTGCATAGTCCTGTTGCCAGACATATGGTCTTCCAGCAACCGTCTTTTGCACCCAGGGTAGCTCTACCGAGTGGAAAGACGAATGGAGGCATAACGTCGCCATCACTCCCAACACTATTATATTCACTACATATAACACCCAACTCTTTCTGAATCCTCTGCACTGTCCCCAAGCAAACACTCTGAAATGTTCGTATTGGAACGCACGCTAAGAAGCAAAACATGCCGTTTCTTAATTTTTAATGGAGTGAATTGCGTCATGGTGCTCTTTTGCTCACAGCCGGGGCCCAACTGACCTTACTATATTGTGCAATCGACAAAATCAAAAACAAATAGGGCGCATGTGCAAAATTAAAAATATAAAATTTTGACAATTTGCCCATACGCGGATGTGCGTTGTGGTGCAGTGGATATAGGCTCTTAACGAGAAATCCGGGAGCCGAGTTCGAATTTCAGTTGAACTCTTATCATTCACTTACGTGCAAATACCCTTGGAAAATATATTAATCCGTCTCCTCCTTTCAGTTATGGGTTAAACAACAGGACAGATTGGGTTCTCTAGCCTTGGAAGGAAACCTGTCTACCGCAGAAAGTAATGGCAACCTAATGGCTAGTCAGTCGAGTCTCTTTCGAGACATGATCGCCTAAGCGTGTATCACATATGGCACTTAACTGACTGACTGACTCTGTACGCACAGGCACCCACGTGTGTATGCGCGTGTATACTTTTTATTTTAAGTACGTGCGTTGCCAATTCAACATATAAACGACGGTTTCCCGCTGTGAAATTCTTGAAATATAGTAGGTTCTGTTTAATAGTGTTTCTAACATTCCTGTATCCAATTGCTACTCTTGCCATCCTGGACTTCCTCAGTTTCTATCTCATTCGAAATTATCATTTGTTTTTTTCCCATTGTACTTTTATACATTTGACTAAAATGTGTTCTTTTCTTTTCCTCAGTTGAGATTTTAAAATTCTTTCCCTGGAAGCCAAGTGCTTCACCATGGAAAACCTCTTGAGTATTACTTAGGATAAATTAAGGAAACATTGTCAGAGCGCCAAAAACGCTATAAACTTTAATGAAAAAAAAATGTTTTCCTAGTCATAAAAGAGATGAACTCAAAAGAAACGTGCAAAATAAAATTAGACAAAACCAAAACAAACACTATGTCTTTTCAGGATATAGGTGAGTGACTATTATATTTTCTATTTTTTTCTTTTCTTTTCTTTATAATCAGTAGATTCCGAAGTTTTCTTTAGGAATACATAAGAGTGGTTTTCCGCTGTCTTCTGTGGTGAGAATTCAGTTTTTGTATTTCTTTCTCTGGTCAAAGGCTCGAGATCTAGTCTATCCCATTATTTAAACCATAGCTGAGGAGACAAGAGACGAATGCATTTTCCCTCAGAAGTTGGTTGAACCAGGATTACTGAATACACTTTCCGTGTTGATTTTCTTTTCAATAACAGAACAGTCATATTGTGTAGTCTGATGAAATGATCTAATTAAGTTCATTTAAATGAATTATAATTCATAACCAATGTAAATGACGTGTTGAGTTTTCCTTTAAAAGCATAGTATCACTACACAAAAATCTTCGCGTTTCGGAGCTACATTCGCTCCTCTTCTGGTGATAATTTGAAATGAAAAATAAATGGTGAAAACGACTTACTTTTGGTAATATATATATATATATATATATATATATATAAACATTGGTAAAGAAGTCTGAGCTGAATATTATATAAGAATAAAACGTTCTTTTCTTTTCGCACTTTTATTGCAAAAAAAAAATGCATAAAGATTGTCCATTTTCTGCTGTTTTATTTCTTAGTCCAAAAATATGTTCAAAGGAAAACGACAAAAAAAAAAAAAAACTGGCGTCGGTCAATCAGGCAAGTGAGGACTCTGCAGTTCAAGCCCAGATATAGCATCAATGTCCGTTTTTCATCGCGCTTGTAAAGATGGAGGGTGCGTCACATACTTTATGGAGTTTCACAAGAAACCGAACATTTTTCTAGCATTTTTAGCATGGTAACGCATAAAACAAATTTTAAACAACATGTTTTCATTTCGGTCAATAAACAGAGACTCTTTCGCGGTATTATGTTGTTTCTAAACTAAATGGCTTGGTTTATTTTTCCGTCAAGACAGGCAAGTGGGAACTGGGCAACTCCTGCCCAGATATGGCAGACAATACTCCATTGTCGAGTTCTACATTGAGACGAGCGGTTGCTGTGCATGACGAATTCTTTAACTGGAAAATAATAGAGGTTAAAAAATATCAGCAAAACATGATAATTCAAAATCGAAAAGAATATTAGGTATCAAAGTAAAATAATTTAAAATCTTAACAAAAAGAACAAAATAAGGAGACAAAGAAAAAAATTCAAAACCAAAAAATTTTTAAGAGATAAAGTAAAATAATACAAAATCTATGATAAATAAATAGAAAATTGCAGGCAAAGTAAAAAAAAAATGAAATAGAAAAAATAAAAAATTACAAGACAAAGGTAAATAATTCATACTCGATTAAACAAATTAGGAGATAAAATAAATTAATTCAAAACCTCGCCATCCCAACAAAAACTTAGGTTACAAAGCAAAATGTTTCAAAATCTAAAAAAAAAAAAAAAAAAGAAAAAATTATGAGATAAAGTAAAAATATTTCAAGTTTAAAAAAAATGAACTCGTAAAAAGTAATTCAAAATCTAAATCAAGAATTTGGAGAAATATGTAAAATAATTCAAAATAAAGAATATATATATTGGGAAACAATACTCCACAACGAACATCCAACGCATATAGTACTGTGCTTAAATTCAGGAAATCTAGGTACCATAGCAGAAATTCTACAAGAACAATTACTATGAAAGTATTTGTAGAAAAGACACAGGAAAACTACATTACGGTGGCGGAAAAGGGATTAAGGACAAAATGTCAGGTCAGGAGTTGTGACATTGCAGATTCCTCTTTTTATTTAATCATGAATCTATAAATAGATAGCAAGAACACTAGACTATATGCGGTAGCTATATTCTAAGCAATGGCGAATGGTAGACTTGTAAATATATACAACATATTTGGACGAGAAAAAAATTAACTCGACACAGAGAACCAACTTATGTAGTATCAGAGCTAACGATTGATTCGACGTATTCTTTTCATTTCATGTCAGCGTAAAGGGCTAGCCTGAGGCTACGCTACGTGTCACTCTCCCGGAAGATAGGATAATTCATCCTTCAGGATATCATGGACCTCTACTTACCCCTATCCATTGTCGCTCTTAATACTTTGTCTCTTAGTATCTCTCCAGAAGTCTGCTCCCCCATCCGCTTGCTTAAGCCCATCAAGTAAATCTCGCGTCGATTTCCTCTGTCTCTCCTTTTCTTAATCCGTCCCTTGAGTATTATATTCTCCAAATCCTTCTTCCTCTTTACCCGTCCCAAAAACTTCAGGTGTCTCTTACTGATGTTATGTACATGTTTTTTCAAAACCTTGTAGTTGCTTTCATATTCTGTCCATTGTATCCTCAGCACCTTTCTGTAGCACCACATTTCTGTTGTTTTGAGGATTTCCTTAATTTCTGAAGAGATTCTCCAGTATTCGTCGCCATATAGGAGAACAGATATCACATAACAGTTCAAGACTTACGGCTATATCACGTTGAATACACCTGTTCTCGCTCGATCACTGAAATTAAGCAACGTTGAGCCTGGTCAGTACTTAGATGGGAGACCGCTTGGAAATAATAGGTGCTGTAAGCGTATAGTGACGCGTGTGCGTTGTGGTGCAGTGGATGTTGGCTCGGAAAGAGAAATCGGTGAGCCGAGTTCGAATTCCAATTGAATACCCTGCATTCACTTAAGTAATGGTACCCTTGGGAATGGTATTAATCCGTCTCTTCCCTCCAGTTATGAGTTAAATAACAAGAGTAGGACTTGGGGACCCTGCTCTTAACAAATCCCAGTGAATCTTCAAAACAAAAACAATGAAACAAATAAACTAAAATGAAACAAATCAAAAACGATTTTCAGCATTAAAATGACTTATTGAAGGTTGATATGCTGGTTAAATAAACTAATCAACTAACCAACCAACCAACCAACCAACTAACCAACCAACCAACTAACCAACCAACCAACCAACTAACCAACCAACCAACCAACCAACATAACAGTTCAGTTCACTTTTCTTTGTTTTCAACGAAATCTTCCTGTCTCTCAATACTCTGCTTACCTCTTGAAATGCGTCCTTAGCCATGCCAATACGCCTTTGAATCTCACTTTCTTTCCTTTGTCAGAATACTTTCTCGGTATTTAAATTTTTTGTACCTACTTGATTTTAGTTTAACCCGACCTGTAGTTGGCATTTTGGGCTTCTTTTTTTGCTGATGACCATTAGCCATAATGATTAGAAAAGAAAGTCGAGTAGTTTCCTGTTTCCTATGGTAGGGAACTCAGATTCTTTCTTATTTTAGATTTGTTGCCACACAAGAGCTCAGTCATACCTGTTAAAAAACTAACCCAATTCTACGTTCTGCGCCTATCCGACAATCTAACCGCATATACTTGCCAAATCGTAAAATTGTTAAAGAGAATTCTTAAAAACATCAAATGTTATGAATTATAATTTTATAATTTAAAATTATTTATTCCATTTCTTTCAAATACCCTCTCCCTTCAAGATTTAGGTTATAACAGCTCTCCACAGCTTCTTTTTTCTTATTTTCTAAAAATTGCCACGATTTCTTAGAAAAGATAATAGAATGGTTTCAATTTGCCTTTTCCACTGTATAGAATTCAGAGTTTTCCTTCTCTTGAAATGGCTACTAATTAAGACTAAAGAGCCTGGTCTACTCCCTGATTTAACCCATAGCTGAGGGAAAAATAGATTAAGAATATTGTGCGATAATGAACGCATAAGATGAGGTGAAGTTTGAACTCAGCTCGTTGATTCCATTAACCGTGCTGATAACATTTACCCTGTCCAAGTTAGTCTAAAACAAAATTATACCAGAGGAACGCCCAGTGCGGACCAATCTAACTACGTTACCGAATTAGGTTGCGAGACAAGCTAGTTGTTCGTAACGTCATCATAAGCCTTCAATATACAATATAAAATGTTAACTACATTTTAGAAAGAAAGGATGAAAGAATGACATAGAGGAAGAGAAAAAGAATGAAACTGATTATTTTCTTAACATGATATACTAGGTCGATGTACTCTTCTACCGTTAAAGTAAACATTTTTAAATCATCTCGAATTCTTTTACTATATCAAACTGCTTGCGATAACAGTCCTTGACAGCATAGAGACAAAGAATGCTATGAGTGAACAATAAGTTTAAGTTGATGCTATGTTCCTTCAAGATGTTAGCGATTATGACTCTCCACACATCCTCTTTTTCTTTATCATCTGTTAATTACCATGATTTTTTTAAAATAGTGAATTATTTTCTCTTCGCCTTTTCCACGGTTTTCAGCGAAAGAACAGACGTTCTCTTAGAACAGTGGTTATCAAACGTTTTTTTCATCTAATACTTATTTTATGTTTTTAATAGCAGCATAGCGCGGCGTTGCTCGGGTGTAATGAAAGCTTTAAAACTAATCCATGGTCCTGGAGCTCAGACTCTGTAGACGTTGGTCCGAAAAACTAAAAAGCAATAGTTGTTTCCAGTTAAAGCGAAACCGTAGACTGAAAGAAAAATGAATGGATGTAAGTCAAATTTTCATTTCCTGGTATCGATATCAAATAAGATTTGTAAACTGAATTTTCAAGGCTAAATAAATCCTCTGAGTAAATGGTATCATGGCTGAGACTAAGAACTACAATGATACCTACTTAGAGCCAAACCCGAAGCAAAAACTAAAATAAAAGGGCTGAAAAAAATACAGAAATACAGTCAGATAAACAGACACACATAAACATCTTGCCTTATATATATATATATATATATATATTATCGATTTTCTGCACTATTGTTATTACTGCAACCTTGAAACTTCTGAATATCGTTTCTTATGTCTTTATCTATTTATTTATTCTATATTATCTATTTCTTATTATCTTATCTATGAGTGTATCAAATTTGATTAAAATCGAACCACTCCTTCTATAACCCGATTTACTCGATTATCGATTTTCGATATTTATCGGGGGTACCTCGGCATAAAATCTAGCTAAAAGCAATCGCAGACGCTTATAGTACAACTGTGTACATTTACAAGAAAATCGGTTCAGCCGTTTCGGAGTCTATAGGTAACGAACGCACACAAACATACACACACACACATACACACACAGACAAATTTCCATTTATAAGTAAGTTTAGATTTATAGTTAATTTTAGAATTGCATTATAGAAATAAAAAATGTATATGCTTTATTTTGAAGTGAAATTATAGTTCGAACATGTGAGCAACGACGAGGTTTTGGAGAGAATGAAAACGAAAAGGAAACTTATACTTAACATCAGGAAGAAACATCAGGAAGTTTCTGGGATAACTCATGAGGAAGGAGGGTTTGAAGAATCTGATATTCACATGGGAGATAGAGGAAAATTGAGTGTTATGGTGAAACTCACCGATGCCTCAGATAATGGACTCTCCCTCTTATATTAATAAGAGTTAACAGGAAGTTAACTCGAGAACTTCTTGGGAAGTTCATAGGAGTTCTTAGAACTTCTAGAAAGTTCTTTAGAGTTCTACTGGAGTTCCGTAGAGCTTCTAGGTATTTGATGTTAGTCGGCAATAAGCCGAATACTAAGGAGTCAGTTTACAGTGGAAGATTACCAAGTTCCTAACACTTTGGGTACGTTAAGTCGATTAACAACCGACATAGCACGATTATAACATTCAGTGCGAAAACTACTCCACAACACAGGAAAAAACAATATGTTAAGTACTTGATGGGCTTCAGCAAATAGATTTTAGAGCAGGGTTTGTGAGAAATACCAAAACAAACGATATTAAAAACTACACTAGATAGGAAGATATGGAGGGTCATAATCGCCTACTTTCTGAAGTGACACGGCAGATAAGAAAATAAGATAAGCTTTGTTTTGAAGTAAAAACTAATTTAATGAAAATACATTTGTAGTTAACAATTAAATTCTGTTGAATATTTATATATAATAGTGAAATAACTCACAAAACATTTGGAAATATCTGGGTAATTAATAATTTAAAAACAGTACAGGTGTATTCAATGAGACCCTGTTCTGCGAGGATTTTTTTTTACTTTCGCCACCATCGATGTTAATGATAGATCGGCCCTTTCCACAATGTCGAGTCTATTATATAAATTAACTGATATTAATATATTTACATTTAATTTTATTTTAATAATATTTAAAATTATTATTATTATTTATTATTAATATATCAAATTAATTTATATTATAAATTATAATCCGAATATAATCTTCTCACTATATAATGCTAATATTTACTTTATATATATCAGGACCTTGAATAAGTTCTCTCTGATTTTTCATGAAAGTAAAACCGAATGCATGGTGATCAGCAAAAAGGGCAGCCCAAAATGTCAATTACAGGTAAGGGACTCTAAAATCAACCAGGTACAGAAATTTAAATACCTAGAAAGTGTTCTAACAGAAGACGGAGAGTGCGACACTGAGATCCGAAGGCGAGTTGGCATGGCGAAGAAGCATTCCAGAAGTTGAGTAAAGTATTAAAAAACAGGACAATTTCAGTAGAAATGAAGATGAGAGAACTGGATTGCTATGTCATGTATGTTCTTCAATATGGCAGTGAATGTGGGATAATATCTTCGAAGATGAAGGAAAAACGTAAAGCAGCTGAAATGTGGTTCTACAGAAGGGTGTTGGATATAAAGTGGGGGACCAATTCCATATTACAATCAATATATAAACTGAACCCTCACTTTGTGTCCACATCAGTTTTTACACATTTATATTCCTGAGATCCAAAAGCACAAGGACGCATTCCAGGAGCTGAGTAAAGTAGCAAGAAGCAGGACAATATCGCTAGAAACAAGGAAGAGAGTACTGGATTGCTATATGATGTATGTTCTTCAATATAGCAGTGAATGTAGGACAATATCTTCGAAGATGAAGGAAAAAAACGTAAAGCAGCTGAAATGTGGTTCTACAGAAGGATGCTGCGGATATCATGAACCGAGCATGTGATGAGGTTTTGGAAAGGATGGAAACGAAAAGGAAATTAGTACTGAGCATCAGGATAAGACAGCTAAAGTTCCTGGGACATGCAATGAGGAAAGAGGGCTTGGAGAACCTGTTACTAACAGGACAGATAGAGGAAAAAATGTCAGAGGAAAGCAGCGGATAACATACTTGAAGAGCCTGATCAGGTGGGGGATGGAACGTAGGTTGCATGGTGCAATAGAAGAAACAGTGCTAAGAGCCACCAGGGACAGGGAGATGTGAAAAGCCATGATCGCCTACGTCCTGAAAGTACATGGCACATAAAAGAAGAAGAAAGAATATTTCATTTACAAAAATTAGTCTGGAATATTTCAATTTTTTTTTTATCTTTCTTGCAGCATTTGAATTCCACGTCAGAAAAATTAGACGTATTTTGAGGAAAATTACGAGTCGACCCATTTTTTTATTTCTTCATACAAATGAAAGTGCTGCTCAGCTAGGCCATGTACCATCGATCGGAATAAGTGATGGGTCAATGTTTGGTGAATACGCCAGGTGGGGGAGGACTTTCCATTTAAGCATTTTCAAGTAGGTTTTTACCCGTTTTACAACATGTGGCTTTGCGTTGTCATGCTGCAATATCATTTTGTCGTGTATCTGCTCGTATAGCGGCCGTTTTTTGTTCAATAGTCGGTTTAAACACATCATTGTAGTCGATAGCGATCTCCAGTGATGGTTCCGGTCGTTTTGAGAAGTTCCTGATAAACTACACCTATCTGATATCCCCAAATTCAGAGCAGTAGCTTCGAACCATGGATATTCGTCTTTGCCTCCGATGTTGATGCCTAGCTGGGTTTATCCCACTTTCTTCTGCGCTTAGTGTTATCGTAGTGTAACCACTTTTTATCGCCATAAAGAATCTTTCTTTTTCTGCCACTGAAGCAGCTGTTCACACGTGACAAGACGCCGTTCGACGTCTCTCAGCTTCAACTTGCACGGCACACAATATCCATGCTTTTTAATAATTTCTAATGCTTTTGAAACATTTAAAAACTACTGTGTGATCAATTCGTAATGATTCTGCAAATTCAGCTTGCGCTTGACATGAGTCTTGATGATGTAATGTCACCAATTCTTCGTCTTCAATCTTCTTCATTGCGCCAGAGCATTCTTCATCTTCAACACCGAAATCTTTGTTTTTGAAAAATCTAAACCAATCTCTGCATTTTGTTTCCTACATTGCATAGTCACCGTAAGTTTTAAAAAGAATTCTGTGTGCTTCAACTGCAGATTTCTTTTGAATAAAGTAGTGCAGTAAAATTCTCCACAAATACAGTTTCTTTGTAACAGAATCCGACATGTTTAACGCTATGAAAAACAAAGTTATTTACACTTCGGCGAAATGATATACACAGAATTTCAAGCTTGCTTTTAGTACTTCCTTATAAATGCATTACCATCTGAAACTACAAGTACGCAGTTCTGTGAACGCCATCTGTTGAAAAGCAGCGATAATTTATTCCAGATCCTAATATAATGTTTCCTTTATATATCCTTCTTTGGTTTTA
This sequence comes from Ascarosepion bandense, assembly GCA_037127315.1. Lineage (NCBI taxonomy): Eukaryota > Metazoa > Mollusca > Cephalopoda > Sepiida > Sepiidae > Ascarosepion > Ascarosepion bandense. The sequence continues at coordinate 1,128,252 of JBBBDQ010001128.1, read as the reverse complement.
TTCAAATTTTACAATCAAAACAACGGGTAGATTAAAACAGAAACAAACTTACATCGCATCATTTTGTTTGTGATAGTGGTTTTTCTAAATGTTTTTTTTTTAATATGGCGTAGAATACTGTAGAAATTCCAATTTATAACAACTGCCCCGGACTGAAATTGCTCCATGTACCACAAAAATATTACCTTGGACACCCAATTTGCTTTTTTTGAGTGTGGACCCCTAATAATGTTACAAAGACCCCCAGTTGACCTAGACTGATGCCACCCAAAACTAGAGAACTGAGTCTACCTTGCTCTTTCGCCCATAAGAAGAAATGGATTCATCATTTCCCACTTGCTATCCTATAAATTTAGAAGAAAAAGAACAGGCCAAAAATATCGAGACCGGAAAGGCCACTTTCCGGTCTCGATAGAGTCTAAAAGCATTTCCGTAAGAGACGAATGTTTTCTACACTGCAGCCGCTTTCTCACACTGCTCTACAGCTATTTCCATGGTGATTGTTCAAATGAATTACATCCCGTAGTCCTAGTAGTTTTAACCTTCACAGCCAAGTCTCACCATATCACATATATTGTAGTGAACCCCCTTCATATCCCACTGGTGAGATGAAGTTCCACTCAAACCGCATCTTCCCATGAACCATTGCCTTGGGGAACTGATTCCTAACAAGCTGCTTTCTTGATCACTGAATATATATATATATTCCATTTTTAAACGAATTATTTCGCTACCTAGGTTTCTATCATGAGTGGTGTCTTCAAGCGATTATAAATAAAAAAGTTATTAAAAATCGCCTGATAGATAGAAACCTAGGTAGCGAAGTAAATAACTCGTTTAAAAATAGAACATATTCAAAAGTTCTACAATATATTGTATCGAACACTTTTTAATACAAATATGTATTGGTCTAACCCTATTATGACTAAAAACTAAATATTAAACAATCAATCAATATATATATATATATTACAAAATCTTACGAAAAGTTACGAACTGGTATTAAACAACATGGATGTGCGTTGTAGTGCATATCGACTCGGAACGACAAATCGGGGAGCCGAGGTCGAATTCCAGTTGAATTCCTTGCATTCACTTACGCGCAAATATCCTTGGGAAAGGTATTAATCCGACTCTTCTCTTCAGTTATGGGTTAAATAATAGGACAGATTGGGTTTTATAGCCTTGGCTGGCTACCAGTCTACCGCAGAAAGCAATGGCAACCTACTAATCTTTTGCCTTGTCAGTCATGTCTCTGTCGCGACATGATCGCCCAAAGCGTGTATCACTTACGGCACTTAACTGACTGACAGCTTAACCGACATATATATCTATATTTATTTGTTTGGGCATTATTTTTAATGGATACTCGTATCTGAGTAGATAATCAAATTAATTTAATATATATGGTTTAATTCAACTTTGTTAAACTATGAAATCCTCTGTGGTCGAATAGTAAGCTACGTCAGATTTAATGACGGCAGGTTCGAATACAGTCGGAAGTAGATATTTTCCTTACAAGATTTCTCGTATTTTCAGGCCAGTGGATATATATATAAATATAGTTTTTAATTATAGAAAAAATAGATTATCCACTCAAATAAAAGTATTCATTAAAAATAATCTTTGAACATATATATATATATATATATATATATATATATATATATATATATATAGGTTATATTCCTATATTAATCCACCAATTAAGGATCCGCTCCTCATAAAATTGCGAGTGTGTGAACACAATAATTGTATGTGGATACAAATAGAAGAATTTATGTATGAAGAACACATTTATGAGTATATATACGTATGGATGTTAGGATGTATGTAAGTATGAAAATATATGCGTATTTTGGGAGTATGTGTGAGAATTATTAGCTTACTTATATATATATATATATATATATATATATATATATACACTATTTATACGCGTGGAAATTCCGTTTTTATGAAATGTATATATGTGAGTATACGAACGCAAAATCTGTATGCAGACATGAAAAAATGTAGGTCGGTAAGTATGTATAAGCATAAACAGAGTCACATTTGTAAGTATATGTGGGAATGTACGCATATGTGTATATGGGTAAAAGTTAGTGTACATGGGTGGGTTAATTTATGGGGTTACACTTCCATAATAATCTATGGAATTAGAAATAAGCGGTTAATGACTTAGCGGTCAGCATCTTCACGACATATCTGAATACCCCCAGCTGATCTGACGCTAGTGCCTTTGTCCTGTTTCTTTTTTCCTTTTTCTCTATTTTTTTGTACCAAATGGAAGGAATATTGTGTGGCCTGATGGAATGAGCTCATTGAATTGAATTATCATTTATAACCAATTTAAATGGCGTGTTGAATATATATATATATATATATATATATATATATATATATATATATATATATATAAAATGAAATCTGCTCCGCCAAGTCAAGAGTTAACCGTTATTTTCCTCACATATCCAAATATGCTGCATTTCTTATTTTCTAACCCTCTACCTCAATTGTCCCAAATTTTACCATGAAAAATACGGGTTGTTTGTTTTTTATTTTATTTTCTTTCGAGATTATGTATCTATTTATTACTTATGCATTTTTATTATGAGCTTTTAATCCCCAAAATTAAAGCGGCTCCATCTCGTCGTTTTGTTTTAGCAAGGCACTAAAGCCACTATGACGTGAAGTTGTTTACAGGGTGTGGAAGACTCAGGAACACGAACATGAATAATGAGCAGAAAAAGGAAAGAATAATCAGGAGGACATTAGATCGCGATTAACATTTTGCTTTTAAATTATTGCAGATTAAAGTGGGCTCGCAAGCATGGGACCGCGAATGAGTTTCACAAGCAAGAAAAGAAACTGTTAGTGTAGAACGGTTAGGGTTATAATTAGACAGTTCAACAGTAAAATGATGAGATCTTGACGCCAGTCTAGTAACGGGCTTAAATTCATAAAGTCTACATACCATAGCGAAAAGCTAACGCGAACAGTTACTAGTTTTATTATTAAATTTGGCACGGCGAGATAAACTTACAGTTGTGGTAAAGTGACTGAAGCCTAGCCGCTAGATCAAGACCAGTAATATTGCTGATACTTCTTTGGGTCATATCAAGGAGCACAAGGTAAAGAGCAGGGTCCCCAGCCCAAATGCAGTAGTAATATTCTAGGCATGCGTAAATAGTAGATAAATTTTTTTAATCATTTCACCCCAAGCAAGGCATTCCATGCCACTATAGCGCAGGGGGTTACATAGGGGAAGGTGGTGAGAGAGTGATTAGATATATGAAATGTCAGAATGACGGTGATAGACGAGTAAGGAGGTACATAGGAAGAGTGTTTGAGAGAATGGGTGCGAGTTATTGTGTTAGGAGGTGTCTATTGACCTTTAAACTCCTGGTGATTGTAGCTGTCGGGGAAGCAAGTATGTGGAAGGGAATTCCACAGGCGGGAAGTACGAGAAAAGAAGCTGTTGGAGTAGAAATTGTGGTTACATTTTATCGGTTTCACTGTAAAAAGTTGGGACCTATTTGCTAATCTAGTATCTCGTGCAAATTCGTACCTAGGGGCCACCAGTGATCTAAGTTCATCGGAGGAGAAGCCGTGATAGTATTTATAGAAGAGGCACAGAGATTCTGAAGAAAAAAATAATTTCCTGCGACACAGGGAACCGACTTTTTGGCAGCTGATTTAGCAATTAATTCATCGATTTTTTTCCATCTCAGGCAATTTTAGATTTTTTTTTTTCTTGGGAATTTTTGTAAAGTTAAACAAGAACTATTTTCCAAACTGTTTTTATGGAGCAGTTCTAATTGAATAAACATTACTACACTAAGTGAAGATTGTTAACATCTCCATAAAGCAGTTGCTACAAAGTGTACGTATGTGTGCGTGTGTACGTATCTATACATATGTGTGTGTCTGTGTGTACGTGTGCGTGTGTACGTATATATACATATATGTGTGTCCGTGTGTACGTGTGCGTGTGTACGTATCTATACATATGTGTGTGTCTGTGTGTACGTGTGCGTGTGTACGTATATATACATATATGTGTGTCCGTGTGTACGTGTGCGTGTGTACGTATCTATACATATGTGTGTGTCTGTGTGTACGTGTGCGTGTGTACGTATATATACATATATGTGTGTCCGTGTGTACGTGTGCGTGTGTACGTATATATACATATATGTGTGTGTGTTTCTGCGTATGTGCACGCATGCGCATTGAAGAGAAGGAAATCATATTATGCAGAGAAAAGAATTGAAGAAATGAAGGTTACGAAAGAAGAACGTAATGATGAATCATTACGTAATCATTACATTAAAATAATTGTATCATCAAAGAACACTAAAATAATTTTCGTAAGAATCCAGGCGAAAATATAGCAAATAACTGTTTTAGTTTCTTAAAACAATTCAGAAATAACTGAAGTGTTAAAAAACATATCAGTCAGTGAAGTGTCATACGTGATGCACGCTTGGGCGATCATGTCTCGAATGAGACATGACTGACTGAGCAGGAGATTATCCCGCAGTAGGTTGCCATTATTTTTTGCGGTAGACTGGTCGCAGACCAAGGCTATAGAACCCAATCTGTCCTGTTATTCAATCCATAACTGGAAGGAAGAGATGGATTAATACTTTTCTCAATGGTATTTGCACGTAAGTGAATGCAAGGAATTCAACTGGAATTTGAACTCGGCTCCCTGATTTCTCGTTCCATGCCGATATCCACAACAAAACATTAAATAGAACCCCGTATAGACGTTTGTTAAAGCCATCGTTAGAAAGTTAGTTTTGTCTGTTAAAGTTTCGATCCTCAATGGGGTCCCAAACACTCTGCTTTGGAATGGAATAAACAGTCAAAGTTAAGCTCAGTCAGGATCATAAAGTCATTTTAAATACGGTTTTAAAGTCAGAGTTTTCAGTCTCCTAAATTATTTACAAAAGAAGCTAAGTCGGGTCTACTATTTAACTCATAGTTCGGAGAAGAGATGGATTTATACCTTTCCTAAAGATATTTGTGTGAAACTGAATGTAACAGCTTGACTTTAATGCTAAACCGGCCCGCTAGTCAGTGAACCACCGCCACCTCAAACAAAGAAATCATTAATTTAAACTTATCAAATCACTTGCTTTTTTTTTTTTTTTTTAATCGTTTCAGCTCAAACAAGGTAGTATTGCCACTAATGCTCACGGGGTTACATGATAAGGGAGCGAAAAGAAAGAGGAACAAGATACAGAGGGTGTCAGAGAAAAGATAAGAGAAAGATGGGAATCAAGGAGGCAAAAGATGGCAATTGACGATGCACTTAGACTCATGTAGATTGTAGCTGTCAGGGAAGCAAGTATATTCCACATCAGGAAGTGTGAGAAAAGAAACTGATGGAGTGGAAGTGGAAGTTACATTTGACTGTTTTGACTTTAAGAGAGTCTAGTAGCTCGGTTAAATTCGTGTAGCATATGCCTCTGGCTTTTGTGCGTCGGACTCGTTTTCAGGTAAAAACCAGGAATTCAGAAGATTTCAAAAGCTCGATAAAAAAATAAATGGCGCAATTTCCTATTTCTATTACTGGTGATAGTGTTGGACGAATTTAAGCATAATACAAAGTGCAATGGATAAATGATCGTTTAAATGACGCAAAGAAGAAAAAAAATCGTTTTAACAGATATATTTACCAAAGTATATTGGTATTTACCTCATGTATAACAGCTCTCTAATCAATTCAGTCTACACTTGGTGCTCATCACAAATGTGCTTAAGACTTACTGACGTATGGACAGTAAAAATAAAATCTGATTGTTGACTGCATTTAGCTTTTTAAGCTATTACCTGATGCTTGGATAAGTATCAAATTTGATTTGGTCATTAACCAACAAATTGATTCGTTCACCGTACTCCAAGGGTGTGGTTAACTTTTACTAAAACGATTCGATAGTCTGTGAAGTTTTGAAAAAGAACACAATTAACTCCGTGACTTTGATTTAAATCGTTTTACTCGATCGTATATGACAAATAGAAAGAAAATAACGAACAGTTTTTACTGGCATTTGATTACACTATTAAAAAAAAGAAGAAAACCGAAATGGTGTCGAAACACCAAACATTTTTCTTTTATATTTGTAACCTCTGAATCTGAAAAGGACCTTACTTTTTCTTGGTCAGTTATCGTTTTTGCTGTACAGAAATGCCTTATTTTTGTAAAAAAAGAACTTTTAATTTGTTTTCTGTATATAGGACATTGATCGATGGCAATATTTTTTAAATTAAAATCGTAGAAACCTATCAGTTCATATTTAAAGACCAACAAGTATTTTCACTGAATCACTTAATAAACTGAAAGCAGAAATAAAACCTTCGTGAACATAAGAACTATGATAAACATTTTTCTTTTTTGATTGTCTGTCATGTTCCATGTTAATTAAATCTCTTTTAATACTCTAGCAGTAGTCAGCCATCATCCGTTTGTCTCGCCATTCCCTGTTAGTGCTCTTCCATGGTCTTGATATCCTGATGAAATCGTTCTTCTTGCTCATTACTCACATTGCCGCAGTTATCCGGAAATTTATCTAGATGGCTATGTAAAAAAATGGACCATAATATTGTTATTAGTGTATTATTGATAAAGTATATTGCTCATAAAGTTTATACGTGAATTTGAATTTTGGCGATGAAGTGAAAACATTGGTACTTCTATTTTTAAAGTTTTGACTCAAAAACACTTTTTGAAAAAATAAATAATTAATTTCAGGCAGCGGATGTGCGTTGTGGTGGGCGAATGTCCGTTGTGTTGAGTGGGTATGCGTTGTGGTGCAGTGGATATCGGCTCGAAATTAGAAATCGGGAAGCCGAGTTCGAATTCCAGTTTCATTCCTTGCATTCACCTACGCGCAAATACACTTGCGAAAGGTATTAATCCGTTTCTTCCCTCCAGTTATGGGTTAAATAACAGAACAGAGTGGGTTCTATAGCCTTGGCTGGCAAATAGTCTACCGTAGAAAGTAATGGCAACCTACTGCGGGATAATCATTTGCCCAGTGAGTCATGTCTCTTTCGAGCCATGAACGCCCAAACGTCTATCACGTATAGCACGTATAGCACTTAACTGACTGATATAAATTGCTCGGCCGACCTGAAAATTGATGGGTTCCTACAATCTTTATTTACTAAATGTAGCGACTTTGTGCAACAAAAATGGTAACTAACCATAAATATCTGAGACCATTTTCGCAATCAGCACCATCAAATTAGCTATAAAACTGGTTTCGATTTTTCTTCTTCTATGTGCCCTGGCCCTTCAGGACCTAGACGATCACTATCCCTGGTGGCTCTTAGCACGGTTTCTTCTGTGATACCATGCAACCCTCGTTCCATCATCCACCTGATCAGGTCCTTCAACTATGTTATCCGCTGCTTTCCCCTGTCTCTTTTTCCCTCTATCTGGCCTGTTAGTATCAGGTTCTCCACGCCCTCTTTCCTCATTGCATGACCCAGTAACTTCAGCTATCTCAGTATTAATTTCCTTTTCGTTTCTATCATTTCTAAGACCACATCATTGCTTACATGCTCGGTTCACGATATCTGCAGCATCCTTCTGTAGAACCACATTTCAGTTGCTTCAAGTCTTTCTTTCATCTTTGATGATATTATCCAGCATTCGCTGCCATATTGAAGAACTGACATCACATAGCAATCTAGAACTTTCTTCTTTTTTTCTAGCGAAATGGATTGGCACCAAAAATCGTGTTGACCAGTGTTATTTTCAAACGAATAATACTTATTATTGTGTTTTAAGATAATTTTTGCTTAGGATCAGAAAGAGGGCTTGGAGAATTTGACACTCACAGGACATATTAAAAGCAAGTGAGAGTAAGAGAGAATAATCAGAAGGGAGCAACGAGTATCATATATAACTATCTTGTGTCAATGAATGGCAGAAAGTGGACTGGGAGAGATAGCAAGAGGACAAACATGACTTAAATTGATTGATATTTTACGGCTTATCTACCTTTTTAAACATATTTTTAGACAGTCAGATTTTTTGTGGGGTGATAATGATAATTTTCTGGTACAAGTTCTACTATTTAATCGATAGCTGGGAGGAAAAGATATGGATTCATATCTTTCCCAGGGGTATTTATTTACTTGTAAGTGAATGCAAGAAATCCCATTAGACTTTCACATTCTGAATCGTTATCTGTTGAACCACTCACACATCCAAGCTTACAGCACCCAGTATACCCATCTAGGTACTTACCAGGCTCAATGTTGCTTAACTTTGGTAATGGGACGAACCCCAACATTGCTTAAAGGAACAATGGAAAGAAAATTGGGGAAAACTAAGATTACCCACGTCCTGAAGGAACACGGCAAAGAAAGGGAGAGAAATCTTGGGGTTATATTGTTAAGTTGTATAAGAAAGCGACAACAAAATGGAAAAAAGAACGTGACTGGATTTCTTCACCAAAGACAATGGCAACTTTATAACTTGATAGATGAAATCAACTCAGACACCGAATATATATCCTTCTGAGCCAAACGGTAATCTATATCTTGGGTCGGGTTTCGAAGTAACGATAATAAATGGTCCCGAATAACGTTCGCATCCTGGATAGATAATAATGCGAATGTCGGGACCAGCAAAAATAAGTGTTATTATTGGGTTTCTGAACAAAGGGAACTTGTTTTCGAACTAGAGTATTTCGTTCGCCGAATGCACATGGTGGACATTTTGACTTTGATAAATTGACGATTTATGATTTATTTTAACTCCTTATCTCAGTAACAATATCTAATGCTCGAAATTTCTACTTGATCTGCAAATTCCTGCGCCTCTGTTCTTTCAGCCCTTCGTGTGTGAGAGAGAAACATTTATAGGTCACTATCCGAATATACGACACAAGGAAAGAGAAAAAAGTTATAATAGTTCTCTTACCTCGCTAAACTTTTTGTATAAACATTTTCAGCAAAACATCTATTTGTCTTTTGTCCTTCTAAATCCAATCAAATTTCATATATATATATATATATATATATATATATATATATATATATATATATATGTAGCAACATAGAGCTGACAATGGGAGAAAAACATTTAATTAATGTTCTAATGTTTATTTAAGTTGCTTAAATAATTCGGTACAATTTTAATAAAATCTAATTAAATTAAATTAATTAAATTAATTAAATTATTCTGACATACTTAGAGAATTATGTATGTTTTTTCACTGTCACTTGATTAATTTGTAGTACTGTGTAAAATCATACGACAACAATGCTTATTATGAACACAGCAGAAATAAGATCATAACTAACGTTGACGAATCTAAAATTATAGAATTCTAATAAAAATTCAATTTTAAAAAGTAAATATTTACTTTTTGTTACATTCTACAAAAACCTTATTTTAGGAGACAATATTAAATGTTTTCTAAAAATGTAGACACACTGAGATTTTTTCTGCTAACTTATAACAGAATTTTTAGAAAGCAATTATAAATTATTTTTGATTAGAAAAAATTAAATCTGTGGTATTTTTTAAAATTCGAATTGAAATTCAAAATACGGAATGAATATTTATTAAAATACGCTTTTACATTACGCAAATTAAATGTTATGCCTCTGCTGCAATTTCTTAATAATATGCGTAAAACCTTAGAAACGGCAATATAACGTGGTTGCGTCCACCCCTAAAAATATCTTGGGGCACTTTGACGCAGTATAATGATTAGCAAGATTGTCTAGCTAGATCAATTAGATCAATTACAACTGAGTAGGGAGTTCGATCCTCACTAGAATCCTACTTTCGGCTTTTTGCCACATCTAAGCTATGCCTATCAAATCACTTATACATAGGTTGAGGTATTTTCAAATCATTATTAAAAAACCACAGTGAACCATTCTTCCTGAGTAGGGAGTTCGATCCTCACTAGAATCCTACTTTCGGCTTTTTGCCACATCTAAGCTATGCCTATCAAATCACTTATACATAGGTTGAGGTATTTTCAAATCATTATTAAAAAACCACAGTGAACCATTCTTCCTGAGTAGGGAGTTCGATCCTCACTAGAATCCTACTTTCGGCTTTTTGCCACATCTAAGCTATGCCTATCAAATCACTTATACATAGGTTGAGGTATTTTCAAATCATTATTAAAAAACCACAGTGAACCATTCTTCCTGAGTAGGGAGTTCGATCCTCACTAGAATCCTACTTTCGGCTTTTTGCCACATCTAAGCTATGCCTATCAAATCACTTATACATAGGTTGAGGTATTTTCAAATCATTATTAAAAAACCACAGTGAACTAAGACGTACTTCTCCTTCGGGAGGTTGCTGAGGTCCTTAACCGGCGCTTGAGCTATTTCCAAAAGGGGAAGTGCCGAGGGGGCTTGAGCAATTTTTCCGCGGTATTACTGTTAAACGCACTTTAAATTGTGTCAGTTTCTGCAGCGAAGACGGCACTTTATTAAACCTATCACGTGTTTGCGTCCAAAAACCTTGGCACATTTCGACGTGGTGCAATGTTTAGCAATGGGGGCTCATTAACGTATCACCCCCTCCCACCAAAAAAAGATCTTGTGTCACATTCTAATTTAATGAAGAAGTCAAGCAAATAACTTATTATGCGTTTGCACTACGGGCTGTTAATTTATCTTTGCACGGATTTTAAGATATTTATTAATCCTAAGTCAGTTAAGTGCCATACGTGATACACGCTTTGGGCGATCATGTTTCGAAAGAGACATGAATGACTGGGCAGAAAATTATCCCGCAGTAGGTTACCATTGCTTTCTGCGGTAGACTCGTTGCCGACCAAGACTATAGAACCCAATCTGTTCTATTATTTAACCCATAACTGGAGGGAAGAAACGGATTAATACCTTACCCAAGGGTGTTTTTGAGTGCAAGGAATTCAACAAGAATGCAAACTCGGCTTCCCGATTTGTCGTTCCGAGTCAATATTCACTGCACCACAACGCATATGATCGCCCAAGCGTGTATCACATATGGCACTTAACTAACTGATTGGTCCCAAGAAATAATATATATATAATTCCAAACTGCCTAGAGCTAAAATTTATTAGAATTGAAAGAGGTTATGAAGAAGACACATGTAATATGAAGTGCTCTACTCAGAAAAAAAGCACGTGTATCTGTTTATATTAATCGAAGTGTACGCTGAATGATTACGGAGACCTAAGCGCCGCCAAAGAAACCTGGTGCAAACGAGTGCGAACTACAGAGAACTATCAGCTTAATGAGTCACATTACAAAACTGATTGTCAGAATCCTGATGAATAGAGCGAGAAGCAGAATCAGGCCAGAGATAGGACAGGAACAGTGCGGGTTCGTCAGGGACACTGGAACAAGGAACGCCATATTCATGATTAAGATGCTCTCTGAAAGGGCATTACAAATGAAGAAAGACTTGTACCTATGCTTCATTGATTACGCGAAAGCATTCGACAAAATACGACACAAAGAATTGATGGACATGCTAGGCAACCTCGACATTTTCGGCAAAGACATAAGAATAATCAAGAATCTCTACTGGCAGCAAACGGTCTGCATACGGACAGGTAACGACCTCAGTAGATACACAAAGATAGAAAAAGGCGTAAGACAAGGATGTGTCTTTTCACCGGATTTGTTCAACCTATACAGCGAGAATATTTTGAGGACCCTAGATGACACACCAGGATTTGTTATTGGAGGCCACAACCTGAACAACATAAGATATGCGGACGATACAGTACTGATCGCGGACATGGAAAGGAAACTACAAGATCTCATACAGAAAGTAGCAGTGGAGAGTGACAAGAAGGGACTACAAATAAACTTTAAGAAAACTGAGTGCATGATCATCAGCAAAAGATACAACCCAAAATGCTAAATACAGGTGGGGGATAACAGAATCAAACAAGTCCAAGAATTTAAGTACCTAGGAAGTGTTCTAACAGGAGATGGAAAGTGCGACACGGAGATACGAAGGCGAATTGGCATGGCAAAGGACGCGTTCCAGAAGATGAACAAAGTACTAACACACAGGAAAATCTCAATAGAAACGAAGAAAAGAGTGCTAGACTGCTACGTGATGTCAGTTCTTCAATACGGCTGTGAATGCTGGACAATATCATCGAAAATGAGGACAAAACTGGAAGCGGCCGAAATGTGGTTCTACAGAAGGATGTTACGGATATCGTGGACTGAGCATACAAGCAACGACGAGGTGTTAGAAAGAATGGCAACAAAAAGGAAATTGATGCTGAGTATCAGGAAGAGACAACTGAAGTTCCTGGGACATGCAATGAGGAAAGAGAGCCTGGAGAACCTGATACTGACTGGAGAGATAGAAGGAAGGAGAGACAGAGGAAGGCAGCGGATAACATATTTGCAGGGTCTGATCAGGTGGATGACGGAACGGGGGTTGCCAGGAGCAACAGGAGCAAACATACTAAGAGCCACAAGGGATAGGGAGACGTGGAGATCCATGATCGCCTACGTCCTGAAGGGACAGGGCACATAGAAGAAGAAGAACAATAAATGTAAGTAAGATTATGTGGTGGTTAAATCATTTCATAAGTAAACGCGGGAGGTAGGTGTGTGTGTGTGTGTGTGTGTGTGACAAGGCTTATGTGCACAGCATATAAGCGAATAAAAGTAGCTAGTGGTGGTGACAACGTGGGAATTTTTTTTAACCTAAAAACTTGTTCCAATAAACAGTGTTTTATTGTGCCACTTGCAGCTGTTCTAGTTACTGTGAAAATAATAAGAGACATTAGTTTTAGAGCGTACAACACACACAGGGACAGTTTTAGTTTTTAATTGGCTTTTCAAAAACCTTTGCTGGGATGGTTTTACCATTTGGTATGCTAATGTCAATCAGTGTACCAACTTTGTTTAAATTTGGTATTATTATCATCTTCTGCTTTCTGTTTATTGCAATGACTTACCGGTAAGGGATATACGAGTACCGTAACGGAATAGGCGAGCTGAAAGCAAGTTAATCTCTTTTTACAATGGTGTTCCCTCTGTACATGGCCCTGATGTCACTCGATGTAGAGTGTTACAATGTAAGAGTCATTGTTTATGCCGATGTGTACGGAAGACAGTGGGTTAGCTTTGGACTTGAACAGATTAAGATTGTAAGGATAGGAAAAACATTCCTTTGGGAGTCGAATCCACAGAGCAGTGGTTTGCGGGAAGAAGCTGCTTGAGTGGACTTTATTTCACACCAATAGAATACGAAGGGAATGAGGGTCAGTTAAGTGACATACGTGATACACGTATTGGGCGATCATGTCTCGAAAAAGACATAACTGACTGGACAGACGATTATCCCGCAGTAGGTTGCCAGTACTTTCTGCGGTAGACTGGTTGCCAGCCAAGGTTATAGAACCCAATCTGTCTTGTTATTTGACTTATAACTAGAGGGGGAAGAGATGTATTATATTATTGAGTAATAATTAGTTGGGGGCCAGTTTTATATTGTTATGAAGTAATAAACTGATCCCCCACTTTATGTCCAGTAGCAGTTATAATCATGATCCCAACTATTATATTCAGTCAGTTAAGTGCCATACGTGATACACGCTGTGGGCGATCATATCTCGAAAGAGACATGACTGACTAAACAGAAGATTATCCCGCTGTAGGTTGCCGTTGCTTTCTGCGGTAGACTGGTTTGCCAGTCAAGGCTATAGAACCCAATCTGTCTTATTATTTAAACTATAACTGGATGGAAGAGACGGGTATTTCCTAAGGGTATTTGCGCGTAAGTGAATGCAAGGAAAAAACTCGGAATTCGAACTCGGCTCCCCGATTGGTCGTTCAGATTCGACATCCATCCACTGCACCACAACGCATATCCAATGATGGTATGAGGGGAGTTTTCCTATTTATACATTTATCTAATGATAGATATTTATCGACCTTAATAGCGGAATATTATCTACATTTGCCGTGGGTAAATCATCGATATTATATATTTTTAATTTCGCATATGTGCGTTGTTTTATTTTTTATTTTGGCGACTGCACAATATAGTAGGGTAAGTGAAATAACAACATGATGAGACAATTCACCCCGCCAGAAACGCTGTACTGCTTGGCATTCACACCGGAAGCCCCAATACTAACATCTCAGAACGTTTGGATGTCTGAAGAGAGTGAAAATGACTCAGAAAGAGTTGAATGAATCTAATGGTGATTACGAAGGTGCTGCATCTTGGTAAACGTCTTCTGATCGTTCTGATAAGAAAACAAATGAATTTATTGGTAAAAGTCTTAAGCAACACGTTGGCCTACGTCTTTACTTGACGAGGTACCGTGGATCAACATGGTGGCTGCTAGCAGACCCTATACTTAGAAACAGGACTCTGCACCATACTACACGAGCAGAAGAACCCAGTCATGGATGTCAGACAACTTCTGCGACCACATCTTACAGCTTGCCACCCTAGACTGAAATCCCTTTGATTTTGATGTTCGGGTGCAGTTGAGCGAGAGACCAACAAAACTCATTGTAACAGCAAGGATGAACTGAAGGCAAGGATTATCGCAGCATTTACCAACTTAAGCAAAAAGACTGTCTAGAAAAGATACAGCATATTTTTGTGTAATGTTGTTAAATATATTTGTTAAAATAAGATGCCAGTATTATTTTCATTCTTGCGCAATTTAGAGGACAATTCATCCATCGCACTCTTTACATATTTAAAGCAAAATGACCAACAGTACATTTTATCTGCATTTGAAACCATGAAATTATGTTCAAAATATTCAGATTTCGGTATTAAATAACCAACAGAGGTTGATATATTTCTAAACAAAAATCAACTAACCAACCCATACCACGTCATCTCTTTTTTACACATGCACATGCAGCTGAAATGTGGTTCTACAGAAGGATGCTGCGAATATTGTGGACCGAGCATGTGACCAATGACGAGGCTTTGAAAAGAATGGCAATAAAAAGGAAATTAATACTGAGCATCAGGAAGGGACAACTAAAGTTCATAGGACAAGCAACGAAGAAGGAAGGCTCGGAGAACCTGATACTAACAGGCCAGATAGAGGGAAAAAGAGACAGGAGAAAGCAGCGGACCTGATCAAGTGGATGATGGAACGAGGGTTGCATGATGCAACAGGAGAAAGCGTGCTAAGTGCCACCAGGGATAGAGAGATGTGGAAAGCCATGATCGTTTACGTCCTGAAAGGACATGGCATATAAAAGAAAAAGAAGGCCATACAATAGACTGTGGTTAGATATGAAGCAAAAGTTTGATGCGACTTCGATGAAATGAAAACACAGAAACCGACATTTATGACACCTCTGTTGTTTTTTCCCCATTTTTTTTCAACTTTTCTTCTTTGTACTTGTTCTTGTTCTCAGTCCCTTTTTTTTCTATTTCAATTTTTTAACTGCCCTTTTAGCCATATTCTTTTCTTGTTCCCCGTTTTTACTTTTATTCTCCTTCCTTTTCGATAATTCTCTTCTTTTTTCGCGGATTGTCCGTATGTCTAATTTCTTCTTCTTCTTCTTCTTCTTCTTCTTCTTGCTTCTATTTTCCTAGTAATATTCTATTTTCACCTTTCTTTTTTATCTTTTTAATTCAACTATTTACAGTTACTCAGATTTCATTCGTTCTTTCTTTGAATCACCCAGTCTTTCTATAACTCAGATTTCTTTCTTTCTTTCTTTCTTTCTTTCTTTCTTTCTTTCTTTGAATCACCCAGTCTTTCTATAACTCAGATTTCTTTCTTTCTTTCTTTCTTTGAATCACCCAGTCTTTCTATAACTCAGATTTCTTTCTTTCTTTCTTTCTTTGAATCACCCAGTCTTTCTATAACTCAGATTTCTTTCTTTCTTTCTTTCTTTCTTTCTTTCTTTCTTTATCATTCTTTCTTTCTTTCTTTCTTTCTTTCTTTGAATCACTCAGTCGTTCTATAACTCAGATTTCTTTCTTTCTTTCTTTCTTTCTTTCTTTGAATCACCCAGTCTTTCTATAACTCAGATTTCTTTCTTTCTTTCTTTCTTTCTTTCTTTCTATCTTTCTTTCTTTCTTTCTTTCTTTGAATCACTCAGTCGTTCTATAACTCAGATTTCTTTCTTTCTTTCTTTGAATCACCCAGTCTTTCTATAACTCAGATTTCTTTCTTTCTTTCTTTCTTTCTTTCTTTCTTTGAATCACCCAGTCTTTCTATAACTCAGATTTCTTTCTTTCTTTCTTTCTTTCTTTCTTTCTTTCTATCATTCTTTCTTTCTTTCTTTCTTTCTTTGAATCACTCAGTCGTTCTATAACTCAGATTTCTTTCTTTCTTTCTTTCTTTCTTTCTTTGAATCACCCAGTCTTTCTATAACTCAGATTTCTTTCTTTCTTTCTTTCTTTCTTTCTTTCTATCTTTCTTTCTTTCTTTCTTTCTTTCTTTCTTTCTTTCTTTGAATCACTCAGTCGTTCTATAACTCAGATTTCTTTCTTTCTTTCTTTGAATCACCCAGTCTTTCTATAACTCAGATTTCTTTCTTTCTTTCTTTCTTTCTTTGAATCACCCAGTCTTTCTATAACTCAGATTTCTTTCTTTCTTTCTTTCTTTCTTTCTTTCTTTCTATCTTTCTTTCTTTCTTTCTTTTTTTCTTTCTTTCTTTCTTTGAATCACTCAGTCGTTCTATAACTCAGATTTCTTTCTTTCTTTCTTTGAATCACCCAGTCTTTCTATAACTCATATTTCTTTCTTTCTTTCTTTCTTTATTTATTTCTTTCTTTCTTTCTTTACTTTTCTTTTATCTTTTTGTGTCCCACTATTTTATTTTAGTCTGATTTCTTCTCATTTTCTTTCATTCTTTTTTCTTGATTTTTTTAACCCTTCTATTTTACGTGGCCATATTTTCTTTCTTTCTCTTTGAATCCCTCTATTTTCTATAAGTCAGATTTTATTCTTTCTTTTTTTCTTTCTTTCTTTCTTTCTTTCTTTCTTTCTTTCTTTCTTTCTTTCTAATCATAATATATTGTCCGAGTCAGATTGTCTCTTTCCCTTCTTCTCAACCTTTTTGCTCTCTTTTAACCCAAATACTTCCTTTGTAATTCCTGCTTTTACAACTCATCTGTTTTTAGGACGAACGCTGTTCCATTTCTTTACTCAATCCTCTGAAATGCTAAGATATTCATAGTTTTCGAAGCTTTCGAAGCAAAAAGTAAACTGAATTTTAATTATTTTTCCATGGATAACATTCCTTGCAAAAAGAATTCACCGCATTTTTACTGGCATTTCATTGGCGCTATCTATTATTTCATTCGGTACATTATTTATTTATTTATTTATGTATCTATCTATCTATCTATCTATCTATCTATCTATCTATCTATTCACATCAGTCCATCTATTTATCAGTAAAATCATTATCTATCTATCTATCTATCTATCTATCTATCTATCTATCTATCTATTCACATCAGTCCATCTATTTATCAGTAAAATCATTATCTATCTATCTATCTATCTATCTATCTATCTATCTATCTATCTATCTATTCACATCAGTCCATCTATTTATCAGTAAAATCATTATCTATCTATCTATCTATCTATCTATCTATCTATCTATCTATCTATCTATCTTGGATTGTTTATATCTGTCTATCTATTTATTTGAATTCAAATATCTTTAAGCTCTCTGTCTGTGTTATTCGATAGTTTTCATAAAGAAAATATAAAATTCGGTTGGGTTTTTAATTTCATTATTTACATATTATTAGTAAGACGCTCCAAAAAACAGTCCAGCAGACGAAAACATTTTTAAGTCGTCTACTCAAACACCTGCATCCACAAACATTTATAGTATAGAGCAATAATAAAAAATATCGATCTAAAGAATGCGTCCATAGCGCACAGGAAACTGAAATTCATGGTTGGTCAGACACACACTAGATGATTATGATTAATGTAATATGCTTTGCCGTTGCGATATTGAACCGCCTTTTTTCAAGGATTTCATTTTGAATGTTCTCCCTAGGGAATCGCTTAGTTTATTTGTGTGTTAATAGACATATTAAATATATATAGAATATCTACTTAAATATGAGTATCGATGAAAAATAATGTTCAAACAAATCATTTTACATATATATATATATATAAAATAAAAGTGTGAGAAACCGTGAACGTTTTCTTTAAAATTTAAAAGTATAACATATATACTCAGAGAAACCCAAACGTAAAACAACGAATTTGTTCGCCTGAAGAGAGTCAAATTAGACTCGAAACACGTGTAGCGCAAATCATGACAAATTAATACTCCATAACTTGTATGAATACCAAACAATAAATATATATTTTAAAGAAAACGTTCACGGCTTCTCACACTTTTATTTTATACTAATTACTCTCGTTGGAACAACCCTATTCCTTTATTCGATATACATATATATATATATATATATATATATATATATATATATATGAAATGATTTGTTTGGACATTATTTTTATCGATACTCGTATTTAAGTAGATATTCTGTTTAAAATCAAACTTTATTATATATATATTTCTACCGGCCTGATTATTCAAAGGTTGTTTTCTGAATGTTATTATTTTCTTTCACCCTTCCATCTCCCTTTTGCTGAAGCTGCTGTCATGTCCCCAGTACTTTTTAAGTTGTAATGAAGTACTTATGTTGACAATTTCTTGTTCTGGGTCGCCACTTATGATTCTGCTCGATGTTGCAAGCAACGGGCAAATCTTTTCTTTACACTGTATGGGTCGAAGTTAAGGTACTGTCAGGTGAATGTGGGGTTTAAGATATACTGATGTCCTGAACCCATTCTCTGTTTGAGATATTAATATATTCAGCGATGTTAGTTTTTGTTCTCCATTGTAAACCGTATCAATGTTCTTACTGAGTTCGCATGGTCCATTAGTAACTGCACTTCTTTCTGGCGTGGATAGAGTATGAAGGTATCATCTACGTATCTCAGTCACTGATAGTGTTTCAATTGTGGGTACATTGGTGAACAGACTCACCACATCCAGGCTCGCCATTTGGTTGGATTGGATGGGGGTATCTTTGATTAGTTTTTCGAATGATGTTTCGAATGGTGGCATTCATATTAATGGATCAATTTTTTTCACAAGGAAGCGACTCAGAGGATAGCAAACAGATCCTTGGCAGCGAACAACTGACCTGAACGGTATTTTAGGGAGACCGAATATGTGAAACCATATAACTTGATGTAAATTTGAGACAACTGCCTTGGGTGAGAAGTGGTCCTTGTTCTTGATTAGGCTCTATAACAGTTGTCGTTCTTTTACCAACGTGGGATCTTTTGTTTACTTTACTATAGCTATCATTGTCTTCAGTTTTTCTAAATATTCTTTTTTTCCATCACTATAATCGCATTGTCTTTATTAGATGGTAGTATGACGATGTTGTCATTCCTCTGTAGGGTTTCGATTAACAGCCACTCCAATTTTGTGATGTTTCATTTGTGTGGCTTGGCTTTCTCCTGTGCCTGTCTCACTTTCCATCTTAGCTCGTCTTTCCTTATCCTGAGTAATATTCAAGGCTATTTCCACGATTCGAACAATGATATCCACGTACACTATCCGCCTGATGGTTGTTGCGAAGTTGAAACCTTTGTTCAGCAGTGACGTTTACTAGTCTTTGCATTAGCATAACTTAATAAAGAATATGTGCTCATCGTTAGGTTTCGAACCTGCGTACAACTTTGTAAGAAAAATAAATTTATATTTAAACATTTATTAGATTTGGTAGACCATATTTGTTTTTTTATAGTTTTCTTCAATTTTTGAATATATTCTGGCGCTTGTGGCTAAATATTTCAAAGTTCATGCTTTTGTTCTCTTCAAATGTCTTCAGTAATTTTAAACTATGGTAAATTTCTAATTCCATCTTATATATGTATGCTTTAATTGTGTTGCCTACGGATGAAACTTTGGCCATATCGAAATAGTTTTCTCATATAACAATCATATTTTTAGTAAGGGTTCTGAATGAGAAGAAAAGATGTGAGACGGTACTCACAAATGGCTGTACAACATTTTTAGGGAACCTGACATTTTTTGTTTTCTTTTTCTATTCCTCTACTCAAAGACAAATATTGTTCAAAGACCGAGACCAATATTTTCTTACATATTTGGTAAATTCTGACATGAAATTTCTGTATTTTTTCTTTGCCTGAAAACATGTAGAAATTTTCCAAAAGAAACCAAGATATACGTTGATTGTGAAGTCAGTCAGTTAAGGGCAATACGTGATACACGCTCGGGTGATTATGTCTCGAAAGTGACTGGGCAGAAAATTTTCCGACAGTAGGTTGTCATTACTTTCTGCGGTAGACCGCTTGCCAACTGAGACTATAAAACCTAATCTGTTTTGCTATTGAATCTATAGCTGGAAGGAAGAAAAGATGAATTAGTACTTTTGATGAACCAATGAACATTAGCTAATAAAGTAAGAACTGTAAGAAGCGGCATTTCATCAATGGTCTCGAAGTTTCAAAAACATGAAGTGTTTCGGATTGATCAGCCTAAGGTCATTCTCGAAAGTTGCAGTATGGAAATGTATAGAAACTGGTCAGAACAAGAAAAAACTAATCAATGAAATCTTCAAATCAAGAGACTAATGGTGATTTTCTAAGTGTAGCTTACATGTGGCACAAGAGCGATACTATCGGGCACCCAGTGAGAATCGAACTCTCTACTCAGTAGTAATTGCTTTAGCGAAACAAGATGGCTAACCATTACACCATATCGAGGCGCTCAAAGCCAAGATACAAATGAATACATCTTGTACAAATTGGTGTTCGTAGATAACAAAAAATCTACATTTAAGTATATTAACTAGATCGTTAAAATCAGTATTTGTAAATCAGTACTAAAAAAAAAAAACTTTGAAAGAGAGAGTAATTTGGTAAAGGAATTATTAACTAGAAGATGTAGTAATTTCGAATAAGATTAACTTTAGTGATGAGAAACATAATTTTCAAGCCAAAACGTATTGGAAATCATATAGGAAAACAGGGTAATTTGGTGTAACAATCAGATGTTCTGGGGATACATAAAAAGTGATGTTTCAAATCAGCTTGAACACATATCAAATGCATCATATTGCTGAAGAATCATTTGCTATCAGATGTGTATGAAGGGGAGATTTTTCAGCATAGAAGGAACTCCATGTATCAGTTCACATGCGACGACATTACTGAGTGAGGTTTGATGAAGATGTAACTGTATTGAAAATGGGACCAACTCGGAAGTCTTAGCGTAAATATCATAGAGTAAATATGAAGAATTAAAATGATTATTCAAGCCTGAACGCCGCCCTTCTTTAGGTCTACGTTGCACTTATTCTAAATAAAGAACGCCATACGAAATATTAAAGATATACAGTATTTTCTAGCAATATTATATCTGGAAATATTCATTAAAAATTTTTCCTGTTTTTGATATCACTTAGGTGATGTCGTGGAAAAATTAACACTTACATTTTAAGGTATACTCTTGTACCTTCCGACCTCATTCAGAAAACCTATGCCGGAATATCATATTTAAGTCTGAATATTGTTTCATAATCGGCACCAATAATTTATTTGTAGAATGGGTGAGGAGACTGACAATTTTGAGACACGAACAATAATTTAAAGTGGCCAAAGACATTTGCACTGTCTGTAAGCTAAAATGACAAACGTGATAAACACTCTTGGGACTGACTGGGCAGAAGATTATCCCTCAATAGGTTACCATTGCTTTCTGTGGTAGAATGGTTGCCATCCAGAGCTATAAAACCCAATCTGTCCTATTAGTTAACCCATAACTGGAGGAAAGAGACAGATTGATGTCTTTCTCAATGGTATTTGCGCGTAAGTGAATGGAATGAATTCTACTGGAATTCAAATTCGGTTCTCCGATTTCTCCTTTCGAGACGATATCCACTGCACCACAAATTTTGTTTGTGTATTTTCGATTGTTTAGGTTATTGTCAGAAAATCAACGTTGTCACTATGTTTGACAAGAGATGTTAACTGTACCATGACATTTTTTAGCGTTGTATTTGAAATTTAAATACACAGAGATGGTTAAATTGTTACCATATGATATTTTTAATTTCACGCATGTGAGTTGTTTGTCTTTGTCGATTGGACAGCAAAATATGGTCACTTGGATACCGTCTGTGAGAAAAAGAAAAAAGACGTAATTCACTCCGCCAGAAACTTAGAAACATGCCGTACTACTTGGCATTCGCACCGGAAGCTCCATTAAAAACATTTCATCGTGTTTGAGTGTCAATATGAGGACAATTCACATGATTCTGAAAAGTTACGTTGAGTCTGATGGCGATAACAAAGGTACGCTGGATCAAAAAACTCAATCTGATCATTCTGGTAAGCGACGAAATAAAGAATTTGATGGTGACGACATTAGACTCAAGATTTAACCCTCTAGGGCCATTCGTATCATATTTGATACAGTATGGAAACAAGCCTTGAAAGAAATATTTTCCTGAAAATTTTTTTAAGAGAAATATTTTATAAATTTCAAATGAAAGCAGTACTGACTGCTCAGTCAATGAATACCAAATGTTTCCTGATAGGGAAATACCAAATGTTTCCTTATAGGGAAATACTGTATCAAATATGATACGAATGGCCCTAGAGGGTTAAGACGATGAGGTACATGAAGTACCTTTAGAAGCTTGTGCTGCCCTGAGCCAAGAGGGTCGCTGCTGGAAGACCCATATCCGGTAAAAGGATTCTGCACTATGCCACACAAACAGACTCCAATTATGGCTGTCAAACAATTTCTGCGACAGCATCAGTCCATATATAAGGCAATATAACCTCCAAACTTCATCTCTTGATTAATGGAACTGGAACGCAATTGAGCGAAAGACCGACAAAACTCCTTGTAACACCAAAGATGAAGTAAAGGCAAGAACTTTGGCAACATTCACTAAGATATTCAAGGAAACTTTCTAGAAGAGATGCAGGAGATTCCGAAGTCGTCTGGAGGCTATGGTTGAAGTCAATAGCGATTTCATTAAATAAATTTTGTTTTTAGTACTTCTGGGTATTTTTGTGCAGGTTTAGTAAAAATATCTGTTAAAATGTTGGTATTTTCATTTTTTGATTAATTTTGACAATTTATCCATCGTATTCTGTACACGCATAATATAAATGACGTCATGCGGGAAACGGCGTCACAGATCTTGACTATACCGGAAACGATTCAATTAAGTATTTATAGCTATTTTTGATATGTTCGATAGACGTTAAAAGAAGCTCGCCTAAGATTTATTTACTCGAGTTCTTTCCTCACCACCCGGTATATCCTTTCCTTTTTCTCCACCTCTGCAACTGTCATCACACTTGTATTCTCATCCTTCTCTTGCTCCTTTCTAACTGGTTTGTCTTTCTCTTCACTATCTTCTACTTAATCTTTTGACTCTTATGTAGCCCCCTTCACACCAGTGGCGTTACCGCCTTGCTCGGGGTGATACGATTAAAAGAAGAATTCACTCTTTTTCTTTTCAATAATAAAATCTTAAAGCTTGATGTGTATTTCATTTTAGGGCGTTATTTTAACAAATCCATATCGAATCTGCTTCAGTTCAGTGATATCTCTCTCTTCCACACACTTGTATCATGTTCATTTATGCAATACGGTTATTGTCACACACACCATGGCTGATGTTTCTTCAAAAGGTGTAAAGTTAACCCGATGGAATTTCTGCCTGTTTTTCAGCTTTTCAAGTGTAAGGATCATTACGAATCGAACGATCTGCAGTCCCCATGAAAGAAGGCAATTGCTGTATGTTATCTTATATTTGTGCATTTAGGCTGTTCCTTGTCTCACTTTACGCAACAACACAAATAAGAGAAACTGATATACACAGAACTAAAAAACAAACTGAAATAAATGTCAACAAAATCTATAACTCTTTTCTGTTCTAATCTATCTATCTATCTATCTATCTATCTATCTATCTATCTATCTATCTATCTATCTCGGTCTGTTTCTATCTATCTATCTATCTATCAGACAAATCACATTTATTCATATCTATCAGTCAATTCTTATCTATCTATCTATCTATCTATCTATCTATCTATCTATCTATCTATCTATCTATCTATCTATCTATCTATCAGACGATTCCCATTTATTAATATATATCAATCAATCCATATCTATCTATCTATCTATCTATCTATCTATCTATCTATCTATCTATCTATCTCGGTCTGTTTCTATCTATCTATCTATCTCTCAGACAAATCACATTTATTCATATCTATCAGTCAATTCTTATCTATCTATCTATCTATCTATCTATCTCGGTCTGTTTCTATCAATCTATCTATCAGACAAATCACATTTATTCATATCTATCAGTCAATTCTTATCTATCTATCTATCTATCTATCTATCTATCTATCTATCTATCTATCTATCAGACGATTTCCATTTATTAATATATATCAATCAATCCATATCTATCTATCTATCTATCTATCTATCTATCTATCTATCTATCTATCTATCTATCTATCTATCTATTTATTCGGGTAAATGGAACTCGTCAGCCCATGAGGGTAGTCCATCTAAGAAAAGGGAAGCTCTGAAAGTAAACCTTCGCTGTCTTGTGGCCATACCCAATTATGGGAAATTCTTCGAGGGCAAAACCCTGAAGATAAATCCGGAGCCAGATTTCCTTAGTCCGATGTTATGTTCAACTTCGCTCTGGCAATTCCTGCGTCGACAACAGTGTCAATATGTATTGGACTGTACTTTTTCCTTTGACAATATCGCGGTGTCGTGGAGAAGGAAAACTTATTGTATGGACAGCAGCCAATTTCTCTTGTCTCTGTTTAGGCATGCACCCTGGAGGAGACACAAGAAGCAATAATCTACCGCTAGAAGGATTCCGAGTGTCTTTCTGTATTGGTAACTGACCGCCAGAAAGGGTGACCTCACTTTCGCTTCAAAGATGTCTGCGAAATTCATGGACATCAAGAGGTGAAAAGACGTTGTCAGTTATTACTCACGCCGGAAACATGATTTACACTGAAGCGAGAGAGAAGAAATAGTGGTTTGTCGCCGGGATGAAGCATGTTCGAAGTAAAGAAAACAACACAGCGAGAGTAGTGTCTTCAATTTCATAGGTTGTAATCGAGATTGTCACTCCAATGTGGGTCTGTGGAGGCATACTAAATGCTGCAGCACCGTCAGCAGCTTAAGCATAAATTTTGGTGGTGCAAGCCAATGGTCTCTTCAGACCAGTGGATGCAACAATAATCTCACCCAAACCCAATCAATCTGTCTGTCTGTCTATCTTGGGCACCTCGACATGGTGTAATCGTTGGCAAGCTTGTCTCGCTAGAACCTATTACAACTGAGTAGTGAGATCGATCTTCACTGGGTACCCCATACCTTTAGCCTTGTGCCATATCTAAGCGGCGTTTAGTAAATCATCTATCTGTTTTTACATACACACTATTATATGAATATCGGTATAGATTGCATGTATTAACGTGCTTAATATTTGTATAAGCTAACATTTGAATATTTTTTAAAATCAATTCATGCTAAGCAAGGAAATAACGCCACTAAGACACAAGAGACTACTGGAAGTGAAAGAAACAGGAACGATTTTAGAAGGAATGGAAAATTTAATAAGAGGTTAACTTTCGGAGTTTTATTGGTCTTTCACTCAACTGCATCCCACATATAATAATCAAGGAGGTGGCAGTCTGCAGAGTTAGTTGGCCAGATATCTAGGCTGATATTGTCGCAGGAATCGTCAGACAGCCATCACTGAGTTTTCCGACTTCAGTGGCATGGTGCATAATCCTGTTGCCAAATATAGGCCATTCTAACAGCCTCTATCATGAACCAGCACTATTTACTCAGTACATATGATTTGGAACTCTGTGTTGAGTTTGTGCCCTTCACCAACAACTTCAGGATTTCTTTTCTTAGCCGAACGATCAGTAGGTTTTCCGAGCTGCCGAACCTTCGTAATCACCATTAGACTCATTCGACTTTTTCCGAATCCTTTGCAGACGGATTGGATTTTCCGACGCGAATACCAATCAGTACAGTATTTCAAATTTAGACAAAGTAAATTGTGTCATTCAGTCGTTTACTTATAGACAGTGCCCAACAGACCCTAATATATTGGGCTGTCGACAAATCAAAACAACGTATATGCGCGAAATTAAAAATATACATTTGACAATTTATCCATTCTACCCTATCTAAACATACTTGTAAATGGAACTTTGTCTGTGTGTGTGTGTGTCTGTCTGTGTGTGTGTGTCCGCTACCTATACAATCCGGAATGGCTGAAACGATTTTCTTGAAAATTTACACAGTTGTACTATAAGCGTCTGCGAGTGTTCTTAGCTAGGATTTGTGTCGAGGTACCCACGATAAATATCGAAAATTGATAATCGAAAAAATCGAGTTATAGAAGGAGTGGTCCGATTTTAATCAAATTTAATACACTCATAGACAAAGACATAAGAAACGATATTCAGAAGTTTCAATGTTGCAGTTCTTCGAATAGTGCGATAATATATATATATATATATAAGGCAAGATGTTTGTGTGTGTGTCTATCTGCCTAGATGTCTGTATTTTTTTCAGCTCTTTTATTTTAGTTTTTGCTTCGGGTTTGGCTCTAAGTAGGTATAATTGTAGTTCTTAGTCTCAGCCATGATACCATTTACTCAGAGGACTTATTTAGCCTTCAAAATGTAGTTTACAACGAAAAATTCTTATTTGATATCGGTACCAGGAAATCAAAATTTGACTTACATCTATTCATTTTTATTTCAGTCTACGGTTTCGCTTTAACTGGAAACAACTATTGCTTTTTAGTCTTTCGTACCAACGTCCAAAGAGTCTGAGCTCCAGGACCATGGATTAGTTTTAAAGCTTTCATTACACCCGAACAACGCCGGGCTATACTGCTAGTATATATATATATATATATATATATATATATATATATATATAGGGTCTGCTGGATAAATTGTCAAATATGTTTATATATATATTCGTCATTCACACACACACACACACACACACGCATATATATATATATATATATATATATATATATATATATTAATAATCCACATACAAGCCTGTTTCACTGTATCACTGCTCATCAGTGTAGCTAGACACATCCACTTGCTTCTCGCTGGGATCGACCGATTTGGTGTCAGTCGGAGTTGCTAATCCCTAAGATATAGGCGCATGGAATCAGAGAAGGGAAATTTTAGTTTGTTGTATATAAGCGAGGTATATATACACACGACAGTCACCGAAAGAACTCAATTCATTGCTGAGGAGTAATGTATAAATTGCAGAAATGGTAACTGTTATTTTTTTTTTGTTTAATTTTCCTCTCTAGAGAGCTCAATATATATATATATGGTAATTTTTGAAATGACCTAGAAATTTGTTGTCTTGTAATTTAAATGAGGGAAAATTACAATCTTCTTCTTCTTCTTCTTCTTCTTCTTCTTCTTCTTCTTCTTCTTCTTCTCCTTCTTCTTCTTCTTCTTCTTCTTCTATGTGCATTGTTTTTCTAGGACGTAGACGATCATGGCCTTCCAGGGTTTCCCTTCCCTTGTGGCTCTTAGCTCGCTTTCTCTTATTACACCAGGCAACACCCATTCTGCCATCCATCTGCTCAGATGTTACATACTGTTTTTCCCTGTCTTTCCTTCCCTCTATCTTGCCTGTTAGTATCGGATTCTCCAAGCCCTCCTTCCTCATTCCATATCTCAGGAAACTTTAGCTGACTCTTCCTGATGCTCAGTATTATGTTTCTGTCTACTTTAATAGCCCTGCTCAAACACATTTCTTGTTCAGCCATTACTCTTTAGCCTGTCCGCATTTGCTCCTTATTTCATTGTGTAGTTACCTGTATGCCATTCCATGTCTTAGCATCATTTTCTGTCTTCTTTACATCATGTCGAGAATCTTAGTCATCCACTCGTTTTTTCTTCTGAGTCTGATTTTCTTTGGAACAATATTGTTTGCTAATGTCACAAGCTCTTTCTTTAGTGAGTCTCATTTCGAGGTTTCTTTTCTAATTGTTTTCTTCGTATCTATTTTTCACGCTGTCAGTATATATTTCTGCAGGTTGAGGTCATTCACGAGCGTGTTGCATTGCATTCTTGGTACTGCACTAGGCTTCTAGATTTTTTTCAGTCTTTGGATGTTCAGCTATAGTTTGCAGATCACTGGGAGGTGGTCGCTTCCACAATCAGCACTTGGATAGGTTTTGCATTGAACCACTGCATACATGGTTAAAAAGATGTGAGATATTAATTTTTATTAGAAATTTTATTATGACAAAAAATGTATTTCAAGATTAAATTTTGCTCTTATCAAAATCTCCTTCTTTAACATTGAGGACTCGAGCACAAATTTTTGTCATTCTTTCGAAAAGTTTCTTAAAGTATTGGTTTGATTCCATTCTTTTTGCAATGACTCTATGAATCCTTTTTTCTCTCACTTCCGACAAGTTCATCCAGTGCAAATTCGGTGGGTGAATTCAAACTTTTGAACTGTAGAATATATATATATATATATATATATATATATATATATATAGGCGAAGGTTAACGAAATGGATATAAAAAAACGACAATTTGAAATAATTATCTAAACTTATTTATGGATGAAACTCTGTCTGTGTGTGTTTCTGTGTGTGCGTGTGTCCGTTACCTATAGACTCTTAAACGGCTGAACTGATTTTCTTGAGAATTTACACAGTTGTACTATAAGCATCTGCGAGTGTTCTTAGCTAGGGTTTGTGTCGAGGTACCCCTGATAAATATCGAAAATCAATAATCGAAAAAAGCTGGTTATAGAAGGAGTGGTCCGATCTTAATCAAATTTGATATGCTCATAGACAAAGACATAAGAAATGATATTCAGAAGTTTCAAGGTTGCAGTTCTTACAATAGTGCAGAAAATCGATAACATATATATATAAAAGGCAAGATGTTTGTGTGTGTGTCTGTTTATTTGCATGTATGTCTGTATCTTTCTCAGCTTATTTATTTTACTTTTTGCTTCGGGTTTGGCTCTAAGTAGGTATAATTGTAGTTCTTAGTCTCAGCCATGATACCATTTACTCAGATGACTTATTTAGCCTTCAAAATTTAGTTTACGACGAAACAAACTTATTTGATATCGGTACCAAGAAATCAAAATTTGGCTTACATCCATTCATTTTTCTTTCAGTCTACGGTTTCGCTTTAACTGGAAACAACTATTGATTTTTAGTCTTTCGTGCCAACGTCCAAAGAGTCTGAGCTCCAGGACCATGGATTAGTTTTAATGCTTTCATTATACCCGAGCAACGCCTGGCTATATATATATATATATATATATATATATATATATATATATATATATATATATAACAGAAAATTAAAATGATGACAGTTTATAATGTAGTCTATCAGCAACAGATAAAATTATGTTAAAAAATAAGAAAGAATGCTCACATCTATACTCATACGGATAAGGACTCAACGCAAATTTGCTATAAATTATGATTATGGTTAACAAGCTACGAGAACGATAACATTTCAATTGAAGAGAGATGAAGATACACCCGAATTGAATTACACTTGAGACCAAATCTTAGACAAGATATTCAAGGCACACGCATACACACAGGCGAGCGCAAACACACACACATGCAAACATACACAAATAAATATGAACCAAAATAGGGTGGGCATAGGAATCAACAAAGCATGTAGACTCTCAGTTTTATGTCTCTAGTACGTAAAAATGCTCCATTTCCGGTATTAACCTGTTTTTTATAAAAGAGCAAATGCCAGACGAGAAGTGTATATATATATATATATATATATATATATATATATATATATATATATATATATATGTAGTGAGAGAAAGATAGGGAGCGAGATTGGATATAAAAACAATCCTGAAGGTATATTTAATATCATGCTTAAAGAAATCATATTACACTTTAAAATTTATATCTATCTATCTATCTATCTATCTATCTATCTATCTATCTATCTATCTATGCGAGTGTGTACACTCTCAATTTCATGTTTAGTATATATATATATGTATATATATATATATGCAAGTGAAAATTTTCCTGTAATTATTAAATTAAGTTTAAATATAAAAAAAAAACTTAAAAATTTCGACGCCTATGTATAGGATTTCACTATCCTTTCTACCGTAGCTCAGAGGTAGAATCACCGACTGACGCCAATTCGGTCAGGTTTCAATCCTGGATAAAAAACAAACGGCTGTCTTATCATACTGATGAGCTGTGATACAGCGAAACACATCTGTCTGCGGATGACTGTTTACGCTCTCACATTCTGATTGAGCTGTCTGGAAGAATGGTAGACTTTGAAAAACAGTAGCTACTCTGGCATCTACGCATCGTTCATTCAGCAATGAATGAGAACACTCTCAGCTATTGGGCGTGTATACAGATAATATACACGCTAAAAAGTCTGCCTCCTTCTACCGAGCGCCCATAGCTCAGAGGTAGAATCGCCGACTGACGCCAGTTCGGTCCTGTTTCAATCCTGGGTAAAAAGCAATCGGCTGTCTAAGTGTACTGATGAGCTGTGATACAGCGCAACACATCTGTCTGCGGATGACCATATATATATATATATATATATATATATATATATATATGGAAGTCCCCTCAAAGACGAGTTACACCTCTCGTTTGATGATCGCCTGTGCAGTAAAAGTAATAGTCAAAAGCAATGTTATTCCTATTCCCTCACTCGCTTTACCTACAAACGGCTCGTCTCCGATATTGTGTACTATTCCATCATAAATATTACTATATTTTATATAATATCATTATATATAGATTTATACATTTGTGTGATTGTTTAAAACACCAACTGCACTCATACATGAAACAGACATGTAGATTTCCGGCTACTTAATTGTGATAAAAGTTGTGTTTATTAACTAATTAAAACAAAATTCAATCCCTCCGTTACGTTCTGACTCGTAAATGGTGAAGTTAAATGCAAACAATGTTCTCGAATTTTTATGTACATTACAGTTAATTCATGAGGTCTCATTACATTAACGAATCTTTTACTGTTTGTCCATGCGATGTTCAAGACTAGATGACTGCAGGTGATTCCTAGGGATATTTTGAAAAAGGAAATAATTCTGACGGATTAATCATGAGCGACAAAAAGAATATTTTAATCATCCACGTCCGTTCGTTATTTTCCCAAAGATATTGCACATTTGTTTGCACTTTCAATTTGCCATAAATCTTTGTAAATATGGATTTAGAGAAATGTAAATGTACAGAAACGTATAAACAAACACCCGTTTATGTACGTCTTTGCGTGGATATGCAGTTACATGCATATATAAAGTAGATCAATAAATCTGTAACCAAAGAATGAAGAAATGATTTCTAAACTTATATTTATTATTTGAACATAATCTCCTTCCCTGTCAATGCACTTAATTCAGTAGTGAGTAGGCATATAGACCGATGTTCTCTCTTGTATTTTAAGAAATAATTAAAATTTTGGCTACATATAACCGTTTTCTCAGATCAGTTTTCAATAACTGCTTCGATCGAATGAAGTATGTAGGCCTCAGCGAGGATCATCCTTCATCGAACCTTGTGGATAGGATCGCGAAAATCCTTTATTGAATTAAATAACAGAGAGCACGTCACTTTCCAAGAACAGAAACAATTAAAGGGAACAGCTCATTTAATTCGAAGAGAGAATAATACCATGACCCCGATACTGAAGTTCTTCTTCTATGTGCCCTGTCCCTTCAGGACGTAGGCGATCATGGATCTCCACGTCTCCCTATCCCTTGTGGCTCTTAGTATGTTTGCTCCTGTTGCTCCTGGCAACCCCCGTTCCGTCATCCACCTGATCAGACCCTGCAAATATGTTATCCGCTGCCTTCCTCTGTCTCTCCTTCCTTCTATCTGCCCAGTCAGTATCAGGTTCTCCAGGCTCTCCTTCCTCATTGTATGTAACAGGAACTTCAGTTGTCTCTTCCTGATGCTCAGTATCAATTTCATTTTTGTTGCCATTCTTTCTAACACTTCGTCGTTGCTTGTATGCTCAATCCACGATATCCGTAGCATTCTTCTGTAGAACCACATTTCGGCCACTTCCAGTTTTGTCCTCATTTTCGATGATATTGTCCAGCATTCACAGCCGTATTGAAGAACTGACATCACGTAGCAGTCTAGCACTCTTTTCTTCGTTTCTATTGAGATCTTCCTGTGTGTTAGTATTTTGCTCATCTTCTGGAACGCGTCCTTTGCCATGCCAATTCGCCTTCGGATGTCCGTGTCGCACTTTCCATCTCCTGTTAGAACACTTCCTAGGTACTTAAATTCTTGGACTTGTTTGATTCTGTTATCCCCCACCTGTATTTGGCATTTTGGGTTGTATCTTTTGCTGATGACCATGCACTCAGTTTTCTTAAAGTTTATTTGTAGTCCCTTCTTGTCACTCTCCACTGCTACTTTCTGTATGAGATCTTGCAGTTTCCTTTCCGTGTCCGCAATCAGTACTGTATCGTCCGCGTATCTTATGTTGTTCAGGTTGTGGTCTCCAATAACAAATCCTGGTGTGTCATCTAGGGTCCTCAAAATATTCTCGATGTATAGGTTGAACAAATCCGGTGAAAAGACACATCCTTGTCTTACGCCTTTTTCTATCTTTGTGTACCGCTAGCCAAAACAAAAGGTAAGGAATGTAGCCCACATCAATACTGTAAAGCGAATGTACTTGAGAAATCCATTTTCCTGAAAAATAGATAGTTATAAATGACAACTGTCTGCACGTCTAAGTGTCGGGTCAATGAATGCCAAATATAATATTACCACACACACACACACACACACACACACACACACACACACACACACACACACATATATATATATATATATATATATATATATATAGTCATCCACATAGAAGCCTCTTTCGCTGTATCGCAGCTCATCTGTTTGACTAGATATCCACTTACTTCCAGTCGGGATCGGAATTCAATCAATTTGGTGTCATTCGGAGTTCCTACACCTAAACTATCAGCGCATGGCTGAGGAGGGAATATATATATATGTAATATAGGGTAGGTATGGATGAATTAAAATTCCGTATCCAAAGAAACACTTCTTAAAAAGTGCTCAATACAAACAGAATATTTATTTAGAATTTATAACATAAATATGTTATAATGTCACTATAAAATAGGTATTTTGTTTTGAAACTACCTGCGTCTTATCAAGTGATGATGTTTATTTCAAGCCGAAGAATTTTAAAAGGTTCGAAACTAGCCCAACTACCTTAATCAGGGAGGCATTGTTACATAGATAGTGTAGACTAATCAAAATAAATAATTTCTAAAATGAAGAATAGGAGAGCCGAGTCTAAAAACAATTTATTGTGGCATTAATATTAATATTTGATTAAAATAAAGATCAGCACTTTTAATCGACTATTAGCTTAACTTTGTTTTATTTTTCTTGTGATTTTTAAATTCTAATTTTAAAAAGCTTTAGATTTAGATTATAAAGTTATACAGATTTTAAACTGCGAAAGATATGGACGCACACATACAAATCTATAGACATCCACATATTAACAAATCGCCAAGTATATACACATTCAAACATATATTGTTATACAGACACATATACAGATGAATATACGAACATATATATATACATATATATATATATATATATATATATATATATATATATATATATATACAGAAATTTTAAATTTTTGTTTTTATCGACGCGTCAATATATCCGTTCAGTTTTAAAGCCAGGTTTAGAAAAGGTCTGTAAAATTTACAATATTATATACATGCAAGAGCGAATTCGTAAGATGGCAAAGGCCTTGAATGAATGAGGTCAAGACAGACACAGTCATATGTCAGTGTATGAACAAATAAACATAATTGAATATATACTCACCTAACCAATAAACAAAAATATGCGTGACTAAAAACTCCACAAAACATCATACACAAAATAAAAATAAAATCATATATATGAAAGTACTTATACAGACATTCTGGCATACATATACGCAAATGAGTTCAGGAATATTCGCACAGAAGCACACGCACATATATAAATGTCGACAAACATATATATATATATATATATATATATATATATATATATATACACGCATACATGAACATCCAAGCATATATATACGCAAATACACATAAACACATAAATATGACAGAAATATATAAAACAACACGTATCTATATATATGTATATACATATACATACAAATATATACATACATACACATACACACTAGCAAGTAAAACAAAATATCAATGTTTACTAGTGCAAAAAAAAAAAGACATAAATACGCCTATACTAATACTTAGAAAAACCCATGCACCCAAGTATATGTATATATATTCTAATATAAACACAATGAAAAAAAAATCACACACACACACACACACACACACACACACATATATATATATATATTAAAAAAACAGAAATAGGGTTGTTCCAACGAGAGAAATTCGTATAGAATAAAAAGTGTGAGAGGCCGTGAACGTTTTGTTTAAAGTGTAGATTCATTTTTGATGTTATTACACATGTTATCATACATTAAGTGTGTCCATAATGGTACTTGTGACGCTGCACGTGTTTCGAGTCTAAAGTTGATATATATATATATATATATATATATATATATATATATATATAAGACCTATATTTACAAACAGTTAAAACCATTAAATATTTATTTGACAATCAGTGAAATTTTAACCAGATGGTATATGCTAGACTAAAATCTATTGAATATTAACATGATAATCAATGTTAAATTAAATACCTTATAACTATATAACTAGGCGATCATTGTTAGATTAAATACTTAGCAAATATTAATATGATAACATAGGCTGAATTAAATACCTAGCAAATATTAATTAGATCATCAAAGTCAGATGAAAATACCTATAAAATAAAGGCAGATAACAATTGACAGCAGTGAAAATTGCATCCAATATATCTAGTATATCTACTATAAAATATTTAAATCGGCTAACATCATCGTCAAAAAATAACATTTTACTTGCAAAATCTAAACTACACCTAACGAATATTATTTGGAAATTTACATGCCCATCAAGAACTGCGTTCTTGATCCTAATTTCGTAAATAGTTATATCGGCCATACAGCTACAAAAATGACGCGAAGACTTACGCTGCATCTCTCAGAACAGAGCTCATTTTGAACTCAATAAACACACATGGAAACTTACCAAATCCTATAGATACCATACTTGTTGACAGCACAAATATCATAGCATAGCATGGCATGCAAAAACAAGCGGAAAATAATAGAAGCATTATTAATAAAAAAAATAAAAGAACCAGTACTGAATTATATCAACTACGAACACGCTAACAACGTGCTTACCGTGTCCGGAATATAAAACATACACACAGCTCTACAAGCATATATTCCGTTACACGTAAAATTAAATCCATCCTCGATAATGACACTGGGTATAGCCGAAAGTGGTCGGATAAAGGAACCATTTGGACAATATATTATACAACTATAGTTAATTATTTCAAAATTTTCTATCGTTCTCTGAAGAACCTTTAATAAAAGAGTAGCATGTTAGACAAAGATACGTTTCCTATTTTGTTTGTTGTTTATTCTACCATCTTGTCGGATACATATCTATATTTTCTATATATATTTTTTTCCATTTGTAAACGAGTTATTACGCGAACTAGGTTTCTACCATGAGTGGTGTCTTCAGGCGATTTGCAATAACTGATTTTACCGTTTACCAAAATAAAATATATTTAGGATCAACCAAATAAACATTTAAGACCGGGTGGTTCCATCATGAGTTTACATTCAAAATAGAACACTTAAAAAAAACTGTATAGAATTGGCTAGCCACGGGTGGCAATTGAAATCAAAGTATGATAAAGCCCCAGATCATCTCACCGCCCACAAACTGTTCTCCGACAGGCAATATGGATTCCGCTTTGACAGGTCCACAGCCGACCTGCTAACAACTGCAACGGAGTACATGCTACAGGCCCTTGATGAGTCTGACGAGGCTCGCGCGGTTGCTCTGGACATCTCCAAGGCTTTCGACAGGGTTTGGCACCCTGGCCTCTTATGCAAACTACGCGGTTATGGTATTACCGGTCGCCTGCTTGACCTAATCCAATCTTTCTTAAATAACCGCAAAATGAAGGTCGTTCTGAATGGGCGTGCCTCTTCGTCCTAGAGCACGAACGCTGGTGTCCCACAAGGCTCTATCCTGGGCCCGACGCTCTTCCTTATTTTCATCAACGACCTCCCAGATGAGATCAAGTCCCAAGTAGGCATCTACGCAGATGACACTACAATATACTCCCGCTCCAGTAAGAAAACTGTCGTGGCGGACAGACATAATCTCGCTACAAACCTTGAGCGGGATCTACACTCTGTGGTGAACTGGGGCAAGAAGTGGCTTGTCAACTTCAATTCCTCTAAGACCAAGCTGTTGTCTGTCAACCATTACAGGCAACCTCTTCTGCCTCCCATAAGCATGGACCAGATGATTCTCACGGAGAGTAATACACTACGCCTCCTCGGACTTACCCTGTCCTCAAACCTCAAATGGAACCACTATATTGAATCCATAGCAAAATCTACTGCTAAGAAGGTTGGGTCACTATGTCGATCCAGGATGTTTTTTCCACCTGAATCCATCCTGCATATATACAAGTCAACCATCCGTCCGTGCATGGAGTACTGCTGCAATTTATGGTCAGGTGCCCCTGCCGTTCTCCTCAGTGTTCTTGACAAGCTCCAAAGGAGAATCTGTAATGTGATAGGTACTGATCTGGCGACTCGACTGCAGCCACTTTCCCATCGTCGAAATGTGGCCTCCCTCTGTCTCTTCTATAAATACTTTCATGGCTTCTGCTCGGATGAGCTTAAGTCACTGATGCCTCCTCAAAAGGTGTTTACCCGTGCAACCAGACTGGCAACTGGGTCCCACTCATTCACAGTCAGGTTAGCCAAATGCAGACGACAATTCTACTCCTGCAGCTTCCTCTCTCGCACTTCCCGCCTGTGGAACTCACTCCCATATTCTTGCTTTCCTGAAGGCTACAACCTCCAGAAATTTAAATGCAAAGTTAATACTCATCTACTAACCACTGGACTCTAGCTCTCTCCCCTCCCCTGTATAACCTTCACTTTCTCTCCGCCTATGTATCTGTCATTGCACCTGCTTTCTCAGCTTTCTATTGTTCCTTTCTAACTAGCTTGTACTCCTCACTCTTTTCTAATTAATCTTTTTACATTTATGTAACCCCCTGCACATCAGTGACGTTTCTGCCTTGCTCGGGGTGAAATGATTAAAAAAAACCCCAAAAAAAAAAAACAACGGTGGCAAAATATGTAGACTGTGCCAGGAAAAAAAGTTATAGATTATGCTAATCTCAAACAAAAATGAACTATTGAATGAAAGAACAGAAATTATGACAAAGTGTAACCATACTAAAAAATATTTATTAGGTTCATACAAACATGGATGAAAACGTTATAATTTCTTGTAATTTTAAAAATTGCTCGTTGAAAACTTCCTTACCACGTGAGCGTTAAATAAAAAAACGCCGTTACGTGAGCATTCTTAAAAAAACGGTAAACGGTAAAATCAGTTATTAAAAATCACCTGAAGACAGCACTCATGGTAGAAACCTAAGTCGAGTAATAACTCGTTTACAAATGGAGAATATTCAAAAGTTCTACAATATAATTGTATTGAACACTTTTTAATACAAATGTGCACTGGTCTAATCTTATTATGACCAAAAGCTAAGTAATTAAACAATCAATCAATCAATCAATCAATCAATCAATATATATATATATATATATATATATATATATGATAAAAACATAGTTTTAAGGCTAATGTCATGAAGATTGCGTTTAAACATAAAACAAAAATATTAATATTATTGTTATTATTGGTGTGTTTACTCTTGCTATTGGTTAAGTTTGAAAGAAAACTGTAATGTCAACCAAATAACTTTGAAATCCATTGTTTTTTTTATCTAGAAAGTAACATTAAGAGACTCCACGGGAACATCTAAGAACGGGATTTTTTTTTTGGCTAAGCTTATACGTCAAGTTGAGGACAGACTTTTTACAAATGCAGATTTTGGATTATCAATTATTTTTTTTTTTTTGTTCTCAGCAAAAGTGAAAATATCATCTACATAGCGGACGTATATTGTGAGTTTGGTAATTTTTTAAAAACTGTGTGTTCTACGTGAGACGTGCAAAAATTAGAGAGCATGGACCCAGAGTGTTTCACATACTTACTCCATTAGTTTTTGTGTAAATGTGGTCTTCATTATCATAAAAAAAAGCTTGGGTAGTGCATGCAAGTAACGTTTTTTGAGGGTATTAAGAGTAATATCTAGTGGTGGGATTAAAGATGTTTGTATACTGACTTAACGATTATGTCGATAGTTTTAGCTACAGGGACGTCATTGAATAAGTCCTCAACATCAAGAGACGCGAAGGTGTCTTAGTTTAGGGTTGTGGATTAGAATAACAATTTAAAAACGCTGAAAACAAATTTGCTTTCAAAAAGTTTAAAATTTAAGAACCAACAATTTTTAAAATGCAGAAGAAAAACTTACCGCGTATTAACAAATGCGAGACATGTTCATTAGTGTCAAAATGTTGGATAATCTCGCATCTTGCATGAAGCTGGCTATTGCTGCTGCTTTTCAAAAGGTTTTTTCATAGAAGTTTTTATGAGTTATCTAGTAATTTAAACAATAACCATGACAGAAAGCAAATTCTGCGTATGATTTAATTTCTGAGGTCAATGTGGCAATATCTTTATTGTGCAGGCCTGCTCTGAACGTTATTTGTTGGGGAACGCGTCTTTTTGTTTATTTTAAAAAGTGCGGATTATATCTTTCGGCCTATGCAATTGAAACTTGCCGCGCTCTGACGTTTCGTAGAAGCATGCTGAACCAGATGAAGTTTTCACCTACGAAGGCTGGCGCTAGTTGAGACCTTAATGAAGGACCCATTCTCTTAATGAAGCCTCTCGAATGCGCAGGCGCATAGACGTAATTCACACTGTTAAACAAAACAAAAACAAAGCAAAAATATTCAAAATCAAAAAACAAAACAGGACATCTACTCAGATATGCCTATCCGTCCCGTAAAAAGCGTTTACTTAGAAAACATGTTTACCAGATTTAAAATGAAAATTCGATGAATTGCTTAGAGATTACTATGCATTCATACACAAACACACACGCCCACACACACCTATATATATATATATATATATATATAGAGAGAGAGAGAGAGAGAGAGAGAAAGAAAGGGAGGGATAGAAAGAGAGAGAGATAGAAAGAGAGAGACGGAGAGGGAGAGAAAGAGAGCGATCGAACGAGCAAGCGAGCGGAAGGCATAGACAGACGGAAAGATAATGTGTGGACATAAGAATCGACAGTACATAGCGACTGTCAGTTTTCCGTTTCATGCTCTCGTGATTCGGAATGCAGAATGTAAATAATGGTAGAATTTGCGATCCATGCATATACAGTACAATCATTTTTTATGGATAGTATCTGAGTAAAAAGATTTAATTTTTATTTCCCTCCTCTTTCCGTAATATTCTTTGAAAGAACAATTCATTTAACAAAATGTACAATTGAACGGGTTCTTTAAAGCAATATTTACACCACTATACAAGCATTTAACGAGGCATCCCAAACCACTTGACAAAATTTTCTCATTACAACACAGGCTCATACTTTTTACCTGAATTTTAAACATTTCAAGGAATGTTTTTAGTCAAGAATTAAAACGGTAAACGATTGCTGCTTATGTAACTTTGTTATGGAGTAAAAAACACTGCATGAAATTACCAAAAAAAAAAAAAAAATATATATATTGATTTTTTAATATTTATTTTTTGGTCATAATAGGGTCAGACCAGTACACATTTGTATTAAAAAGTGTTCGATACAATTATATTATAGAACGTTAGAATATTTTCCATTTTTAAACGAGTTATTTGGCCACCCAGGTTTCTACCATGAATAATGTCTTCAGGCAATTTTAATTATATATATATATATTGATTGATTGATTTTTTAATATTTATTTTTTTGTCATAATAGGGTCAGACCAGTACACATTTGTATTAAAAAGTGTTCGATACAATTATATTATAGAACGTTTGAATATTTTC
Source organism: Ascarosepion bandense (assembly GCA_037127315.1). NCBI lineage: Eukaryota > Metazoa > Mollusca > Cephalopoda > Sepiida > Sepiidae > Ascarosepion > Ascarosepion bandense. Next base: position 1,087,865 of record JBBBDQ010001128.1, on the reverse strand, counting down.
CATTTTAAACGAGTTATTTGGCCACCCAGGTTTCTACCATGAATAATGTCTTCAGGCAAATTTAATTATATATATATTTATTGATTGATTGATTGATTTTTAATATTTATTTTTTTGTCATAATAGGGTCAGACCAGTACACATTTGTATTAAAAAGTGTTCGATACAATTATATTATAGAACGTTAGAATATTTTCCATTTTTAAACGAGTTAATTCGCTATCCAGGTTTCAACGATGAGAGGTGTCATTAGGCAATTTTTAATTATATATATATAATTTGGAAACGAGTTATTTCCGCAACCTAGGTTTCAAACGTTCGGTATCTTCAGACGATTTATAATAATTGATTTACTAACGTTTACAAATGTACAACAGGGATTTTTACGAACGCACAACTGGAATTTTTAAACAACCGAAAATTTCAAAAGTTACTTAAGGATCTTAAACTCTTTCATCCAGGTTTGTATGATCCTAGGATATATTTTTGGGTGTAATTACATATGGACATTATTTTCAAGAAATAAAGTTAGCCATAATACTGTTTTCAGAACAACAAATATACTAAAGGAAACATCAGAAATACTGTCCCGATTTAATTTAGTCATATCAAAAGACGAATAACTTAAAAACCATCTCAATCAAAAAACTAGAAATCACTGAAATTTATGAAAATAATTTTGATTTTTTTATCAGTAAAATTGTCATAGAAAATAAATTAATTCAAATGGAGAAATCGGTTACAAATAACGGAGGCATTAACAGTAAAGAAAAAGCGAAAAAAAAAGCTAAAAAACTAACTCTCAGTAATATCAATTGTGAACACGATAACAACGTGATGACAGTGTTCGGAAATTAAGACATTAATATTGTTATAAAAAGAAATATTCTACTTATTTAATTCAAGAAAAACAAAAACAAAAAAAAACATAGAAATCATCACTGTTAATGTTTAATTGATTAGCCAAATGCGTTCGTATTCATAGATCATTTGAACAGTTATTACCCACGTTGTGTCTAGAAAAGGAATCTCTTGAACGAATGCAAGAAAAATATAATAAAGGGGTTAATCGCAATGTTTGCTAAGTAATTTTCAATGAGACCTGTATAAAAGAGGGTTTGCTGCTCAAATACACAATCATTCATTTAGAAAATGTTTTAATCCGATATTATTTATTATTTACATAACTTTATTTTTATTGGGTAGTCATGTTTGAGGTGCCATGCCAGCTTTTTATTTTTATTTTCATAAGCAGTGAACATCTAGGTCAGTTGTTATTAAATTCACTGTATAATAAATGAAAAAAATAAAATAAAATAAACAAACAAACTGGCATATCAATTCTAACACGTGTAGCCACTTAAAATAACGTTCTTAACGATAAGAAAAAATATATACATAGATTAGTATGTATGTAAACGCACGCACGCACGCACGCACATATATATTTATATGTAAAACGTGCATATATATATATATATATATATGCATTCTGTTATATATATTACATTATTTATTATATATGCGCGGTACTTATATGAAAGCGCTCAATATCAGTGATAGATTTAACATATTCAGTCAGATATCTATATATATATAAAAGGCAAATATGTGAGTCTGTGTGTGACTGTTCCCTATGCACGCCTACATCTTTTAAAGCTACGCCATTCACACTTTCTAGGGACACATATCTACAGGGAAGCCAGGTCGACACATACTTTTTGAATTTAAGTTCATCAATTTTCCCTTTCGCACTTTTTGACCAATGGAGACGGTTGTTTACATTTGCTCCTAAAAATTCAAGATCTAAGATGGTTGCTGAATTCACACGTGCTAAACGCGACTAAAATACTTTTTATTAAAAAAAAATTAGCCTTTATTTTTAAGTTTTATTTCGACGTTTTACGTTATAGAAATAAAATCACACTTGTCAAACGCGACTAAAATAGTTTTTTCTTAAAAAGAAAAAAAATGAGCCTTAATATTTAATTTTTATTCTGACGTTTTAAAAATTAATTTGGTTAACGAAAAATGTGAATATTTTCCCCGTAATTTTGAAACAAAAGAAATATTAAAAAAAAAAAGTATTTTTTCAAACAAAAACAAAATATGTAAAATAAAAGTGGCATCTTCTCCAAATAAAATGTTCTGAGTTGCACCGGCAACGCCGGGCTATGATGCTAGTATTTATATATATATCAGTATGTGTGTAAGCACACACATGCACATACAAACACATACACTCACATGAAAATAAATGCAGTGTCTATGGATTTGCAAACAAGTGTTAATGGGTAAAGTTGGGAAATATTAATGTTTACAGACTTCTTTTATATACCTTGTTCCCTAATGACGTATGCGATCATGGCATGGCCCTCTACATACCATTATTCATTTTTGTTTTTAACAACTTTACTCTTGATATTTCTTCCAATCCCCTGCACTGATATCCACTTACTAAATCCCATCATGTGTATCACACATTACTTTCCCGTGTCTCGTTTTCCTTCAATCCACCCTGTGCATATCAGATTCTGCAAGTCCTCATTCCTCGTTACGTGTCCCAGAAACTTCAGTAGCTCATCCTGATGTCAAGTATAAGATTTCCTTTCGTTTCCATCCTCTCAAAAACCTTGTCCTTGCTTACATATTCGGTCCGTGGTATCCTCAGCATGCTTCTGTATAATCGGTTCGTTCATGATTTACCGATTACAAAGACGATTAACGGTTTAAATGATATTAAATTCGTGTTTCTAACTATTCGAACGGATACATGGTTCTAAAAACTCGAACGGTGCCGTGTTCGAATTCTAGTTGAATTTCTTGCATTCACTTACGCACAAACACCCTTGAGAAACGGTATTAGTCCGTCTCTTCCCTCCAGTTATAGGTTTAATACTAGGACAGATTGGGTTCTATAGTCTTGACTGACAACCAGTGTAGCGCAGAAAGCAATGGCACCCTACAGTCATGTATCTTACGAAACATGATCGCCTAATGCGTTTATCACGTATGAGACTTAAGTGACTGACATTTCTATACCGTATAATATTTTCATAGAAACTTCCCTGGCTAGTTTTTTTCTCTGGTTCCCGGACCACACAAATTTACGCGTAAAACGAGATTGGAACCTAGATCCAACACTTTTAACGTTGAAATAGATAGACAGTCTCTTCTACTCTAACAGTTTACTTTCCCTCATTTTATGTCTGTTAAATTCCGTACTTTTTACTAGCTTCTTTTATAGATACAACCTCCAAAGTTTTAAATGCAACGTCAATTGCCATCTTTTATCTCCCTGAATTCTCTTCATCTTTTAACCTTTCTTCTACACCCCTGGACACATTTCTCTCTCTCTCTCTCTCTCTCTCTCTCTCAGTCTAACCCCTGCGCATTAGTGATAGTCCCGCCTTGCTTAGGCTTATATTAAAAAATGTATATATAGAGTGTGAGTATGAGTGCAATTTTAAAGCCGGTCAGCCCAGATTTAGGTTCGGTGGAAACAGGATTTTCAACAACTTAGGAGTGCTCCATAAGTAAATGATGAGATTATATAAGTTAGCAGAACGGGGATAAAGAATTCACGAAGAAATTTCCTGAAGGTTACCCAAATATATATATATATATATATATATATGTAGATATATATAGAAAAAATCTTATCAAATAAAATTCCTAAAACTATATGTATTGTATGGCCATTTCGCCAAGAAAAAATCTCGCTTCCTAAGCAACGATCAAAAAGTGTTATTAGAAAGCGAGGTTTTTTATCGCCGAAATCGCTATACAACGATTTTGGAGTTTATTTGAAAAAATATACATATATGGCTCTGTAAATAGACAATAGAATGTACATTGAGACTTCCACCTAGATTATTTTTAATATTATTAAAATTAATATTAATAGAAGCTGGTTTGGATATTTTAGCTTCAAGTTATTTCATTTTTGGATTTCAATATATATATATATATATATACATTCAAACAAATCATTTCAAATTGTCGATTGTTTAAAGACCATTTCGTTAATCTTAATGAAAACACACACACACACACACACACATTTATATATATATATATATATATATATATATATATATATATATATAATTCCAAGTGAAGAGGACTCAAGTTTTTTATTTTATTTTGAGTGTTCTGGCATTTATTTTATTATAAACAGTGCTCAATATGATGAGTATTATAGAGCTTAATATAATTATATATATATATATATATATATATATATATATATATATATATAAAGCTAATCCTATTCAGATATGAGATACCGCCGTTTTCTAAGATCACTGGTTTAGAATGGTTTCGAGTGAATGGTGCCTGTAACACTTAACGAGAATCATACTTCTGAGAGTTTCAAGAATTGACGCTACAGAATCAGAAACAAAGAAATGTATCAAATAAGAGAAAAGATATCACTTGAGAACTTTTAACAACACCAAGAGGTAAAATGGTTAGCACACGTAACTAGAAGATGAGAAATGACATAATCAAGATGTTGACGTTCGGGTAGAAAGTAAAACCCCCATCAATACTGTAAAGAGCGATAACAGATAATAGACTCGAGAAACTTTTTTTCTAAAAAATTAATTTAAGATAAATATTTTATAAATTTCATGAAATAGTAGCAGCGGCTGCTCAGTGAATGAATGCTGAACAATTCCTTAAAAGGAAACGACCGATGTTACCATTTGTGAATTAAATGTTCAAATGTGAATGCGACAAAATAGCACTTATTAGTAAACTTGATATTGTAAAAGTATTTAGATGATTAAATAATCAGAAATGCCTTCTCAGTTAAAAGTGAGAAAAGGGAGAGACAGAGGTTAGAGAAGAGTTAAAGAAGCAAAGAGAGAGAAAGAAAGAGGGAAAGAGAAGAAGTACGTGTGTGAGAGAGAGTGAGTAAATGAGTGAGTGAGAGAAAGAGTGAGAAAGAGTGATTAACACTAAGAAAACGGTTTAAATCATATATTCAAATATACAAACAATTACTGAAAAATGCTCGACCAGTCTAAGAAGAAATCATATATATATATACGAGTGTACACCTGGCGTCAAAAGTGACGGCAAAATATTTGAAATAATATATACATGTATATATATATATATACGAGCTGTATAGCCCGGCTTTGCTCGGGTGTAATGAAAACTTTAAAACTAATCCATTGTCCTGGAGCTCAGACTCTTTGGATGTTGGCACGAATTACTAAAAAGCAATAGTTGTTTCCAGTTAAAGCGAAAACCTAGACCGAAAGAAAAATGAATGGATGTAAGTCAAATTTTGATTTCCTGGGATCGATATCAAATAAGTTTTTTTCGTCGTAAACTGAATTTTGAAGGCGAAATGATTTCTCTGAGTAAATGGTATCATGGCTGAGACTAAGAACTACATTTATGCCTACTTAAACCCGAAGCAAAAACTAAAATCAAAGGGCTGAAAAAAATATAAACATACAGGCAGATAAATAGACACACACACACACACACACACACACACACACACACATCTTGCCTTATATATATTATCGATTTTCCGCACTAATGTAAGAACTGCAACCTTGAAACTTTGAATATCGTTTCTTATGTCTTTGTCTATGAGTGTATCAAATTTGATTAAAATCGGACCATTCCTTCTATAACCCAATCTTTTCGATTATCGATTTTCGATATTTATCGGGAGTAGCTCGCCACAAAAAACTAGCTAAGAACACTCGCAGACGCTTATAGTACAACTGTACAAATTTTCAAGAAAATCGGTTCAGCCGTTTCGGAGGCTATAGGTAACTGACACACACACGCAGACACAGATACAAAGTTCCATTTATGAATAAGTTTATATATATATATATACATACAAAAAATACACAACGGTCTTTATTATATTAGAGCGGATATATTTACTTGTATAGGTATATAATTCTCTGAAATATTTTGCCGGCAGGGATACACATATATATTCTACCTCTGATATATATAGATATATATATCAGAGGTAGAATCGCCGACTGACGACAATTCGATCGGGTTCCAATCCTGGGTAAAAGCAATCGGATGTCTAACCGTACTGATGAGCTGTGATACAGCGAAACAGATCTGTCTGCGGATGACTATATATATATATATATATATATATATATATAATAAGGCAATGTTAAAGAGCAAACACACGGCAAGAACTTTATTAACTGGTAGTAAAGTTTAATAACTGGTAATAAAATGAATGAACTGAGCTGACGCTGCCTCGCTATTGTTTCTCGTGACTGGATGGAAATATATATATATACTACCAAACATAATTATTAGGCTACGCCGGTGTTTAAAAAAGAATTATGTATTTCATACTATTTTTTAGTATTAATTGCCAAGTTAATAATTGTAAATGAAAATAGAATGGTTCTTTTGTTAATACTGCATAATAACATGTACATCAAAAGAATTTATAAATATTTAATGACAGAATGAAAAGATTTTAGGGTGATTCGGATGACTTCATTTTTGTTTCCTTGCCTTGTAAAATTTTGCAAATTTATAATAACAAAGAACCATTCTATTTTCATTTAGAATTCTTCTTCTTCTTCTATGTGCCCTGTCCCTTCAAGACGTAGGCGATCGTGGCTTTCCACGTCTCCCTTTCCCTTTTGGCCCTTAGAACGCCTTTTCCTGTTACACCATGCAATCCTCGTTCCATTATCCACCTGATTAGGTCCTTCAGATATGTTATCGGTTGCTTTCCCCTGTCTCTTTTTCCTTCTATCTGGCCTGTTACTATCAGGTTTTCCAAGACATCCTTCCTCATTGCATATCCCAGGAACTTCAACTGTCTCCTCCTGATGCTCAGTATTAATTTCCTTTTTGTTTCCATCATTTCCAAGACTTCCTCATTGCTCACATGCTCGATCCATCATATTCGAAGCATCCTTCTGTAGAACCACATTTCAGTTGCTTCAAATTTTTCTTTCATCTTTGATGATACTGTCCAGCATTCACTGAAGAACCGACAACACATAGCAATTCAGTACTCTCTTCCTTGTTTCTAGCAAAATTGTCCTATTTCTTAATACTTTGTTTAGTTTCTGGTAAACCATGACAATTTGCCTTCGGAAATCTGTGTCGCACTTTCCGTCTTCTGTTATAACACTTCTCAGGTATAAAAATTTTTGTACCTTCTTGACTCTAGTATCCCCGACCTGTACTTAGCATAGTAGGATGCCCTTTTTACTGATGACCATGCATTCGGTTTTCTTGCAGTTTATTTGTAGTCCTTTTTTGTCACTCTCTTCAGCTACCTTCTGTAGGAGGTCTTGTAGTTTCCTTTCTGTGTCTGCTATCAGCACTGTATCATCTGCGTACCTTAGGTGGTTTAAATTGTGGCCTCCGATTACGAATCTAGTCATAACTTTTGGGGTCCTCAAAATATTCTCGCTGTACAAGTTGAACAGATCCGGTGAAAAGACACATCTTTGTCTTACTCCCTTTTATATCTTTGTATATCTGCTGAATTCATTACCTGTCCCACTTAAATATAGTATGAAATACATCATTTTTTTTAAAACACTGGGATGGCCTAATAATTTTGTCCGGTTATATATATATATATATATATATATATATATATATATATATATATTAGCTTTTTTATAAAAGGGAGGAGATATATATGTATATATGCACACAAGTTTGTCTTATTGTATGGACAGTTGAAAGGTTCCAGAGACGACTAAGAAGCCCCACACCCTGCAAAATATCTGATCTTTCGTAATTGCAAAACAAGATTTACCCAAGAATTACAATTCCATCTCGTAATCATGTGCAAACCTTGTCTCTCATATATTTATTATTGAACAGTATGTTTTCTCCCCACCCCATGCATGTAACCTAACCATTTACCAAAACTAAGTTATGCTTAATAAATATACATTAGATTCGGGGACACGACGATAATAGAACTACTTAAGTCAATTATGCTCTTGCTCTTCGAATTAACATATAAATGCGTTAAATACTTACATTATCTGTTTACGTACTTTAAGGAACATTGAATAAATGATTATATAATTTATTCCGTTAAAAACAAAAGATTTTGCTGCTAAACAAAATCTCAAAAAAATTAAGCAAAATTCCCATAAAATTTTTTAAATTCATTTTTATAGTGATTTTAGAAGTGTAGTTTAGATGTGACTCAAGGCCAAAGGTATGGAATACTCAGTGAGGATCTAATTCACTACTCAGTCGTAATTGTTCTAGCGAGACAAGTTTGTTAGCCATTACACTACGCCGATGTGCCCTCTCCAAAAGTTTTACCTTTTTTTTTTTTTAATCATATCGCCCCAAGCAAGGCATTCCACTGCCACTATTGCGCATGGGGCTACATAGAGGAAGGTAAAGAGAAGGAGTGGTTAGACATAGGGAATGTCAGGAGGAAGGTGACAGAAGAGTAAGGATAGCGAGGATGAGGGTTGGGCAGATGGGAAGAGTGTTTGATAGAATGGGAGCAGGTTAGTGTGTTAGGAGGTGTCTATTGACCTTACATTTAAACACCTGGAGATTGTAGCCGTCGGGGAAGCAATCGTGTGGAAGGGAATTCCACAGTCGGGAAGAGCGAGGAAAGAAACTGTTGGAGTTGAAGTTACAGTTGCATTTTATCGGTTTCACTGTAAAAGGGTGGGATCTAGTTGCTAATCTAGTATCTCGTTCAAATTCGTATTTAGGGGGCACCAGTGATCTAAGTTCATCGGAGCAGAAGCCGTGAAAGTATTTATAGAAAATAAATATAGGCTGAATTACTGTAATCTTCAAAGCTCACTGACATTTGATGAATTTATCTATTGCACTTCTTTAAGTGATTGTCTATGAACCAAATCATCGCAGGTATCTCATTGAAGTAACGGACTACCTTCATTACCTTCTTGCATAAAATAACGTCAACTAGCATCTAAATGATTTATAGATACCTGACAGTTTTTTAGTATTTTCAGAAATATGAAATTTTGGAAAGACTGAACAGAAATTGAAAACTCTTGTTGGAGTGAACTGACATTGCCAACCAGAATCTCGAATTAATGTTAAGAAGAGAAACGCTTGTTTTGGACGAAACTTTCGTTCCGTTATCGGCTAAGTACAAACAAGTGTTGGGAAGAAACGATTCACGATTGTTTATATTCTATTTTTTTTTTTTTTATATATAAAGTTTTTTCCCGTAATTTGTTAGGCCGTCATTCAATTCATTTTTGGTGCCGTTTTCATTCACCCCAAATGTTCGCGCGCGTCCAGTCTAGTTCATCTTGACGGAGAGACATCTAACGAGATTTCAGCATGATTTCCTTGAAATCGAAATAAATAGCGTGGGCGGGGAAGAACACTGTTGTAATAGTCGACTTGAAGACCAGCTACTGAATTGAAGCCATCAATGACCAGGCGGCCGAGCGTCGGTTCACACACTAACATTTGATGAATTTATTGATTGCATTTCTTTAAGTGATTGTCTATGAACCAAATCTTCGCAGGTATCTCATTGAAGTAACGGACTACCTTCATTACCTTCTTGCATAAAATAACATCGACTAGTATCTAAATGATTTATAGATACCTGATAGTTATATAGTATTTTCAGAAATATGAACTTTTGGAAAGACTGAATAGAAATTAGAGTTTCTACAATCTAAAATTTTGCTTACAGCATGCAATCGGGATAGTGTGGAACGTTAACATCTTGATTATCGACCAAAAATAAACACTTTAGTGGTTCATACAAATAAAATGACTTGTTAAAGATATACTTGATTTTTGCTTTTCTGGGTTTAAATTTAATAAAAGTTTACCTCGAACAACCAGGTAATAATCTTAATAATTACTAATTTTCACTTAATACTTAACAAAACAAATGAGGTACAAAGCAAGACTCACTCTCTATATCCAAATTTTTAAATTATGCTAGACATACATCTATAAAACCCTGTGTACGAATAAAAATGTGTCATCACTTGTTCCTCTCTAGAATTTGTTATTGAATAGCCGATGATGGTCGTTATAGGGTTGCCCTTGAAGCTAGCTATGATGATTCTGGCTTCGATTTCTTCAATGTTTATAAGCTAGTGGACTGAGTAACTGAGTAACATGATAACACCAGCAATGATAGCAGCTGTGGAATTTTATCAAGCAGAGATAGAAATGAAATTTCAACCTTTCCCAACACCGTAATGTTTGATTTTGACACTAGAATGAAAAAGTAAGGGTGTTCCAAAATACAGATGACATTGGTCTTCAGCTCAATGGCGGATGAGACAAGTTCAGGCAGCTGATTTATGGTGCTAAGTGGGCGAACATTGCAATGAATGTAGATCGACGTTTTACTTTATCCCAAAGATTCTCAAGTCAATATCTTGCAAAAATATTGACCGATATGGACTTTACAGACGACCTAACTATCACTGCAAACCCCATTGCCAATGTCACAGTTCTACATCTTCTAAAATTGCTGCTAGCGTTGCTGGACTTTATTTATCTATATATATAAAAGGCAAGATGTGTGTGTGTGTGTGTGTGTGTCCTTTATACAAATCCACAATTTTTATCCGATTCTCACCAAATGTCACACAAATATACTTGATGCTTCTGGTCAGGTCATGGGCTACTTATTTTTTTCTGATTTCCCCCAGATATTGGAAATTGATACCCTGATATCCAATCAGGTGTGATCAAGATCAGGATTTCAGTCCTTTTATCGTGGTAAAATTAGAGTTTTAATCTCAAACATTAGTAGATCTTCTCAGACAACTCATTTCCCCAGATAACCGAAATAGATACCCGCACCCCTGATACTCTATCGAATCCGATCAAAAACCGATATTCAGCCATCAATATGGCTCATTTTCTCCAATTTGACACGATAAGTTTTCAGGGACTTGCATAGGTTAGTTTATCCTTGGGTGACTTATTTAACTCTTATATTGAAAATCGATATTCCCGAAATCCTATCAGCTATGATCAAAATCAGGTTTTCAGCCATTTTATTTTGGTTTTTGCTTCAGGTTTTGCTTTAAGCAGGTATGATTGTAGTTCTTAGTCATAGCCATGATACCATTTATTCAGAGGAATTATTTAGCCTTCAAAATTCATTTTGCGACGGAAAACTTATTTGACATCGATACCGGAAATCAAAATTTGACTTACATCCATTCATTTTAGTAAGTTCTACGACTTCAAGATCAACCTTTTAACAACCTACGTTTTTCGTGCCAACGTCCAAAGAGTCTGAGCTCCAGGACCATGGATTAGTTTTAAAGCTTTCATTACACTGCTAGTATGCCTCTAAAACTGAATTCATAAGCACGGCTTAATGCAAATTACGCCAGGGGAATCAATGAAATGTGTCAAATCTTTTACATACCGAAAAAGAAAAGTAATTTCTATTAAAAAGAACGTGAAAATTTGCATAGCTAAAGTCTAGGCAACTTTGAATAAGACGAACGTAATCCTGATATTTGATCTACCGGACAACCTCAAATAGATATTATTTTACTCCACTGTCGAGGTAGTTTTAATGTATGCCTCCCCTGCTTGAATATTAATTAAAACCCTGGAGTCTAAGCTTGAAGGAATCTACACTGAGAGCTATATTTAGTATCTCATGAAGTAAACATCGAACTAAAATACAATTATATGGATCCATCCCTGGTATTTCTACAAGCTTACCGGGACGCAGACTTAACCCCTATTTACGCCCTTACAGCTGATCATTTGTTTGTACGAGAAAAAACTTATACTCAACATTAGGAAGAGACAGCTGAAATTCGTGTGACACGTAATGAGGAAGAAGGGTTTGGAGAATCTGATACTCACAGGACGCATAAAGGGAAAGAGAAACAGGGGAAAGCAGTGTGATGCATATTTGATGGTCTTGAGCGTATGGATGGTGAAATGGGATTTGGGAGAAATGCCAAAAGGAAAAATATTAAGAAAGAAAGGGACAAGGGTAAGTGAAAGTCCATGATCGACTACTTTATGAAGGGACAAGGCACATGAAGAAGAAGAAGACGTCGACGCAGAATGTGCTGTTCAGGACTGGGGAGCAAAACAAGAACTTGCGTGTGATCTACGGTTCTGGACACCTAGCCATGGAACAAGATGGGTTGGTCGCACAGAAACCATCTACATTGACCAGCTGTATGATGACACAGAATGCGACCTTAGTGACTTTCCGACCTTGATGCAGAACCATGAGGTTTGATGTGATGTGATAGATTAATGAATATTCGATCTATCTCAAACGAATAAATATCTAAACTTATTTATAAATAGAAATTTCTCTCTGTGTGTGTGTATGTATGTGTGTGTGTCTGTGTGTGTGTGTGTGTCCATTACCTATGGACTCCGAAACGGCTGAAACGATTTTCTTGAAAATTTACACAGTTGTACTATAAGCGTCTGCGAGTGTTCTTAGCTAGATTTTTTTTGTCGAGGTACCTCCGATAAATATCAAAAATCGAGAATCGAAATAATCGGGTTATAGAAGTGAGTGGTTCGATTTTAATCAGATTTCGTACACTCATATAGAACGACATAAGAAACGATATCAAGAAGTTTCAAGGTTGCAGTTCATACAATAGTGCAGAAAATTGATAATATATATATATATATATATATATATATATATATATATATATATAAGGCAAGATGTTTGTGTGTGTATCTGTTTATCTACCTGTATGTCTGTATTTTTTTCAGCCCTTTTATTTTAGTTTTGCTTTGGGTTTGGCTCTAACTAGGTATAATTGTAGTTCTTAGTCTCAGCCATGATACCATTTACTCAGAGGACTTATTTAGCATTCAAAATTCAATTTACGACGAAAAAACTTATTTAATATCGATACCAGGAAATCAAAATTTGACTTAATCCATTCATTTTTCTTTTAGTCTCGGTTTCGCTTTAACTGGAAACAACTATTGCTTTTTAGTCTTTCGTGCCAATGTCCAAAGTGTCTGAAGCTCCAGGACCATGAATTAGTTTTAAAGCTTTCATTACATCTGAGCAAAGCCGGGCTATACTGCTAGTAAACGCATAAAAAAAATGTTGTCTCTCATAATTTTTATTGTCTCATCACATTTATGCACAGCACAAAGAACCCAAAAATAGATTGGATAAAATAAAATATTAATGTAATTAATTAATAATGATTAAATTAGATGTTTGATTGATTTTTGCGAATCATATATTGATTACTAATGATGGGGTTTTCTACAGAAGGATGCGTAGCAGCAGAAAGAGAGAGAAGACATTTCTAGATCCCATAATGAAGTAAGAGGGCTTGGAAAATTTGACATTCACAGGGCAGATTGAAGGAACGAGGGAAAGCGGAAATCAGCATCTCACCTACACAGAGATTGTACAGATAGTTGAAAGAACTGGAATTAGCAAATATTGCAAAAAGACATTTGTTCTCATGGTTTCAAATGACAGGAAGTTGTAGTGAGTCATGATCGCCCACTTCCTTAAGGGACATGGCACACAAAAAATGAATGACGAGGTTATTATCTGCTTGAATTGAATTTCTCTGTTGACTATTTGAAATGATTTTTGGCGATTTTTTCGTTTTGTTTTTCTAATTTCTTTTTTTTTTTTTGCTTTTTGAGCCTTTCTCTCCCCAATCAAAATTCTTTGTTATTCAAATCATTACAAAACTAGTTTTGAGGGTTTAAATCCCCAATATTATTTAAAAACAACCACAAGTAGCAGTAAAAAATAATTAGGTAAATTATTCAAAGGTTCAAATTAAAATGTAAAAAAGAAAAATAAATGTTTTGCCAAAATAATACCGCTTTTTTAAGTAGTTCAATATTTTTTGAGGATAAGGAATAGAAAAAAGCATTTAGTAATATACATTTTCTTGCTTTCTAACCCATTTACAGAACGTAAAAATTATTATACTCTATTTTATTTGTCTTCTGTCCATTTAATATGGCATTAAATCGAATGTAATTGACAGAAATAATCACAAACATAATCACAGCAAGGAAAAATGTTTAACTTTAATCGACTGGCTGTTTTATTAACATAAAAAATATAAGAGAGATATAATATAAATGTGTTAAGTTATTTACATTATTTATATTGTTTGGACTGTTTTCTCATCTGTATTACCATGTTTAATTGTAATGTAAAAAATGTAAATACTTCCTCATTTCAGAATTATAGACGAATTAAATTATTTTTCGTTTTTCAGACAATGATAAAGAGACAGTTTAAACTTCTGGGACACATAATGAGGAAAGAGCACTGGAGGAATTTGACACTCACAAGGCATATGAAGGCGAGAAGAACAGAAGGAAACAATGACTAACCTAATTAACGAGCTTGTGGAAATGAATGACAGAATAGGAAATGTGAAGTCCAGTAAGGGGACAAGCATAGCTTAAAGCTACGAAAAATAGGGAGTTGTGGAAAGCAATGATCATTCACGTCGGACATCTATATAAATAAAACTGAATACGTGTGTCAGTGTATCCGTGTGTTTATCCTCTCTGATTTCTATTAAAACACACTTTCACATTTTTATCCAATTTGTTTCAAAATTTACACACCCATTGCAAATTTATTATTCTACACAACGAAAAAGAGATTACGCCTGGCTCTTCAGTTTAGTCTTTGTTTTAATTTCTCATTTACAAGGATTTTCTTTTGTTAACATACGTTCAACACTGTAACTTTTACAGAGAGAATAAATCTTTCAAAATATACGAGAGTTATCTCCCGTATCTAATATCTGCAAATATGTGTCGTATAAAAATGGGAAATCTCACTGTTCCCATTCCGTGCAACGACGGGTACTTACTGCTAGTTGTACATAAACGAAGAAACCACGAATAAAAATAAATCTTCTAGTAGCAAAATAAGCTGATTTGACCTTGGTCAGTTTTAAAAGCATGGGTGTTGGAGTGTGTGTGCGTGTTGTGTGAAGACAAAGAGAGAGAGAGAGAGAGAGAGAGACGGGATCGGGGAGTGTGTGTCTGTATGTGTGTGTGTATGTGTGTATGTAAGTTAAAAAAGAAAAGCTGAACTAGAAATTCTAAAATAAAAATTGAGCATTTTCTTTGAATCGACAAATATATTCAAGAAGTAACTTTTAAGCGAAATGCAAATTAACCAGTAACACATCCGCTTCGTGCTAAAAAAGTCATTTAAATCTGTATATGTAGAGAAGACAATGTTGAATGATTTTAATTATAAGAAAAAAAGAAAAAAGAAAAAATAACTTAAAAAACTGAAAACAGAAACATTTACCACAAGATTAAAACAACAAGACATTGTGTTAGTCATAGTTACTTTTCGCCAACGCGAATCATCTACTATTGGTCATTTATAACAGAAGTGGCCAAACTTGCTTCATGTAAGAACCACTTACGATAAATTTCAAATGTTTGAGGGCCGCAAGGCATAATCATTTATCTGAAATACTTGCTGACCTGAAATGTCTTTAATCCTCCTACCTCCCACTATTTCTTTCGTCAGCACCAAAAAATAATGCATGACTCAAATCTAGTAGGAAAAAAATGAAAACTAGAAATTATAAGTATTTTATACACCACGAATCGTTAAACTTATTGTTTTAATCTAATCGATTCACATTTAATTCACGGAAGAATAATTATAAGTTTGAAGTGTTTTCTTATTTAATTTTTATAACAACAGCAATGAGGTAAAAAAAAGCACAGCTAAAGACATCTGAAATTATTTGAACTCATAATGACGAAGAAGTTGGAAAACTTAAACCTACGCGCCTCCATTAATTTGTTGAAAAAACAGCAGAGTATAAATAAAAAAAAAGCCGTTAATAAAAACAAAGTTTTTTTCCGTCAAAATATTTATGCAATTATTAAGAGGAAAGATCAAAGTATTTTTTAATTATTTTAAAAAACTTTTAGTCCTTACTAACACGTTCAAAATTTTGGTAAACTTCTTTTTTTTTTCGTCAGTGAGTAACCAAATTTTTACCACGGGTTACTATGGATAATTTAATATTATGAAACTCAGTTTTTTTATTCCGGTGAAAAACACAATAATTTAGAAATTCTTGATAAAATCAAATAATTGTCAGATTTTACGGAAACTTTCAAGATTTATTCTCAAATGAATGAAATTATTTTTGAAAGTATAACTTTTAGAAAATCTTGGTAAAAATAGTTTTTCATCTGTTATCCCTCTTCTCACGTAATTTCCCCACGATGCGAAAATTTGTTAGTTAAACGCAGGACTCCTTGGGTAATGTAGATTTTCTATTTTTTAAATTTTTTTAACAATTAACCTTTTTTCCGAAAAATTTACTCTGAACAGTACAAATATAAAATGCAATAGAACTATAGCATTTTTAATTAGATAAACAGAAGATTTTACACGTGTAAAATCTTTTGTACAATAAAGACGGAAGCTGAAGATGGTTCGCCTGAAATAGGCCGATACCTCCGCCTAACCCTAACTCCACTTACTTTTACAATAACTAGAAAATACCAACAATAGAGTATTGTTGTCATATTTAATCGGGAGCTGCCTAGACTGCACTCTCCAGCCTCGATAGAATCTAAAGGTGTCTCCGAATCCTTGAGGATGACGAATTATTTTCATAACCATATTCCATTTGTGAGAAGTAAGTTCCATTTGAACAGCTTCTTTTCGATTCCCAAGAGCATGTTTCCCCAATAACTACATTCTTAACTTGTTCAGTCTAGGATTAACCATTATTGTCTCCCCGTCCTATCTGTACAAACTACCTCCTAACATAAGCTTCTACCTCGAGTGCCCGCCTCCGGTCATAGTACACAGTAAACCTTACTGTAACACCACCACAAAAATCACATAAGAACAAGATATTTTGTTTAAGCTATAATTAAGATAAATAAATACCGATATACGAAATGACCAAAAAGTAAAAAAAAAAAGGTATGACGGATCAAATTCCTTCTGGTTATGTTATTTTCTTTTGAAAATTACTTTTTTTTTTCTGCAGCTACAATTCAAATTTTAGAAATTGAAGCTTCCGGCATGATTCAGCTATTTCCTTTGCTTTTTTGTGCCCATCTTTTTCGTTCTATTCCCTGAACACTGCTCACTAGCCCGCCTGCACATGAGCACATTCTTTAAAATACACCTATTTGTAATGATGATCATTTCAATCGTGGTTTAATTGGAGACGTTTCACCAGTCTCTCCGTAACTTTTTATTGTTTGCTAATTGATATCTACAATGTTTGTCCAGACAAGGCGATGCGTTCACAGACCAGATTTTCCAGGTTGAGGTAACTAGATGAGAAAACAATGGCATTTTCTGCTTAAGAAATGAAAATACTGAGTCACTTATTCTATCTCTATTTGCGGTTAAATTCCGTTGAAACTTCACTTCTCGTCCGATAACGTCTGATTGTTAAGCAACGTCGAAAATGGTCAGTACTTAAATATGTGATTATTTGGGAATACCAGATGCTGTAAGCTTCGATATAAGGGTAGTGCAATGAATAACGGCTTGGGATTGGAGTTTGAAGAGCCGATTTTCAAGTCTGTTAGGGGTCATTATACTCAAACCGTGGTGTGGGTTTCAGGCAATTGGCAAAGGTGCCACACGCTGGGATCGCCGATCCATACCGATAGAATCGACAAGTCATTCTAACCGCCTATTAACACACACACACACACACACACACACACACACACACACACACACAGCGAGAGTATATATATATATATATATATATATATATATATATATATATATAAGTGGATAATACGGTCAACAATAAGCAGCGATAATACGTTTCATGCTTGAATGCAATCTTCATCCTTAAATATTGCGTTCAAGCATGAAACAGACTGTCACCGCATGGTGTTTAGCCCAGTGTTCACTTTTACATACCCTTTATTCCTGACATTGGGCACCTTTTCCGATAAAAATACTATATCTTAAAACTTTATTTTGTTATATATATATATATATATATATATATATATTTGTAAATGAGTTATTAGGCTTCCTAGGTTTTGTTACAGTTGTCTTTATTTTTAACGCTCAATTTTTTTAAAAAATTGCGCGTTCAAAAGTTTCCTGCCACGTGAGTGTTAAGAAAAACACTGAGAAGTGAGCGTTCTTAAAAAACCATGAAAGGTAAAATCATTTATTGCAAATCGTCTGAAGATACCACTCATGGTAGAAAACTAGATCGCATAATAACTCGTTTACAAATTAAAAATATTTAAAAGTTGTAAAATATAATTGTATTGAACACTTTTTAATACAAATGTGCACTGATCTAACTTTATTATAACCAAAAACTAAGTAATTAAACAATATATATATATATATTAATGCAGGTTTCATTGAATAATATAGACAAGTTTTGTCTATTAATTTTGTGTAGGATCCGTTCATACCGTCTGATATACTTGATGGTGATGTCGTTGAAAGACAACAAAAATCACAGTATTTGTTGAATTTTTAATCGGGTCTAAGCTTTCGGCTCACATAAGCCATTATCAAAGAGTAAATATTAACACACAGTAAACATAGAACATATTTCAAGGTGGTGATGGTGTGTTGGGCTGCTGGATCATGTAATTTAAATTGTGTGTATTTTGGCAGCATTTTTTCATTAATGCAGGTTTCATTGAATAATATAGACAAATTTTGTCTATTAATTTTGTGTAGGATCCGTTCATACCGTCTGATATACTTGATATATATACATATATATATATATATATATATATATATATATATATATATATATATATATGTATTACCTTTTGATGTTTTTCTTTCTTTCTTAATAATCATCATCTCATCATTTTTCATTCAACGTTTGTTTTTCTCATTTATATCGGTTCTTTACTATTGAATCTTTTCTGGTTTTCTTTTTCATTTTCCTCTACAATGTTGTTTTTTTCATCTTTAACTTTTCTTTTTCATTTACCTTTGCCCTCATATCCTCCACCTCCTGCTTCTTTTTCTTTTTTTTTTTTCATTAAAACCAGACATCTTGCATTATGCGTCTTTTCTCTAAAGTCGTACGACCTCAGGCAGATAACGGCTTTTCGCAAAATATTCGCTTCTGAAGCGATAGGATGCGAGGCACTACTCCAATTCTCTTAACGTAAGACTTCCGATTTTCTTAATGTAATATCAGTGGTATATCTTCCATTAACACAAGAATTGATTGGACAATAGTGGCCTGAATATTCCACTTTATGATAACCTCAATCTAGAGTTTGGGGCCATCTTAAGCTTGGCAATTCCTTCGGCTTCGATATCATGGTCACCTGGAACATCTACATCAATTAGAAGGCATTTTCTTTTAAAGGTGGTGAAGTCTAACTTCACTGATGTTGTCTGTTTTGATGTTGGAATCTCTGAGATCTGGATTTGTTCGTTTTCGGTCACCTTCCCTAGCTTGTGACGATACCTTTTTTGTTTGCAGACTTCAAGTCCATGCTTTTTACATAGGCATTAATTTAGGGTTGCATTTTCCACCTGTATGTTACACATTTTGCTCTTCCGAATCGATTTGTATACATGATGATGGAACTTGTACGTAAGCATCGCACAAGAGCGTATTATATGAGGTGACATTTTCCACCATCACTTTTCCGAATCCATTTGTTGAGAGGTGTTCTTCCAAACAGACTTAGTATTTAGGCCTTGACTTTGGACGTTTACCAATAGGCTTTCGTTCTCGTCTTACAGTTTGCCTTTTCTCATCATTTCCCTCTCATAATGTCCACGATGTTTCATTGCTTCTCTTGCTTTTAACATCTCCTTCAGTGACCGGTTACCTTATTCTTTGTTCACGATTAAATCTTTCTTGGATTCGACAATATACTTTACGGGTGTCTCTTTACTGTTTATCAAGTACCAGATGAACGACCTACGTTTATTCGCTACACATTCCTCAATATCGATAAACATCTTTGATGCTTTATCAAAACTATTACCGGGTCCTGGGTACGACGGTAAACTGCATACGGCAGCAAAGCCTCTGATTGGGAGGTTGTGAGGAGCATGGAACCACTTCTTAATTGCTGTTGTTCCCAGGTCCACCTGACCCAGAGTGGTAGCACCTGTTAGGGTCCCAGCTATGGGTAAATAGTTAACCCTCAAGCCGAGCTCAAAATGCTATGAAATTATATACCAACAAAACTTTTTTGAATGAAACATAACTGTGATTTAAAATAAAAACACGTTTCCGTTCTTAAATGACCCTTTAGATGTTGATAGGCCGTTAAACAGGAACAAACAAACTATTACCGAAGAACTGAGGTAAAAAGGTTTTTATTTTTTAGCATGATAAATTAAGGGTTTTTTCTGAGTTTGTGCGCAGTGCTCGTGACCCACAATGGTAAAAAGATTCTTGATTTTCGTTGTTTTAAATGTTGTTGTTGTTCTTCTTCATACTAAGATGATATGGCAGATTTCTAATTAATTACATTAGATTTAAAGAGGATAGTTAAAAACTTTAAAAAAAGTACACGAATAAATAAAAAATAGTGACAGCGTTTAAAAAATTTATAATTATTTTTAAAAGGAAATAAATTTATTCGTTTTTATATGAGTTCCTTGGTTCGATAAGGCCGAAAGCCGATGGTGCCTTTATCAAGCCGCCATTTTGCTAATAGAATTTACCAAAAGTCATGGACACATCAAATTCTGCTGTTTTGTACGACTCCATTTCCAACCTTACCGTCTGCATGGTCGCTAAATTTCAACCTCTCATTTGTGAATCTTTTATGCACGGTGTTTAAAGAGAACGAACGTTTTTGTTTGTTGTCTGTGGAGTGCAACGTCTCGATCATATCAGATTTCAAAGACGGTTTAATATCTTGCTTGCCAACGTTCTTAATTTTGAGAAAGCATTCTTCTTTTTTTGCTATGCTTCGACTCTTACAGTTCGTTCTTAACAGCGCTAGCTTCCTTTCTGCCCCTTTAAGATGTCGAGTGTTTTGGCATCCATCTTGTGCAGAATACATAAACCCCCGCAGATTTTAAACGACTTGAAATATTATGCCACGCTGCCAGCAGCCTGTTCTATCAATCATAAGAACCATTCTTTACTATTGTCCGTTGTGTAATTTGCAAAGGCTTCACCATTCTGTTATTGGAGGGTTACGGTTCTTTGCTAGATTTGTTTGTCTTCTCTTTTTATTTCTCAGTTCTTTCTTTCTTTCCGTCCTTCAATTTTTCTATTTCTTTATTTTACGCCATTTTTTTCTTCCTCTGTTCGTCAGACGTAGACAAGTTAATCGCGCAAATCCTAAGTTCAATCTCTTATTAAGTGCCCAACTCTTTGAGGCTTAGTTTAGCGAATATGTCTACATGTTCAGCTTGAACTTTTTATTTCTTCGATTTTGTATCCTTTATTTATCTTTTCGCATATTTTTCCTTCTTCGATGCTTCATTCTTTGTTCCGAAGTTATCGTCATTTTCCTTTTTTCTAATACGTCATTCTTGCTCCCTTGCCTACACTTTTTATACATCAAGTCTTTTATTACAATAGTTTTCTTTCTTTCTTTTTTTCGTTCTTTCATTCTTTCTTTCTTTCTTTCTTTCTTTCTTTCATTCATTCTTTCATTGTTTCATTCATTCATTCTTTCATTCTTTCTTTCATTCATTCATTCTTTCTTTCTTTCATTCATTCTTTCATTCTTTCATTCATTTGTTCATTCTTTCTTTTTTCTTTCTTTCATTCATTCTTTCGTTTTTTCTTTCATTCATTCTTTCGTTTTTTCTTTCATTCATTCTTTCTTTCATCTATTCTTTCTTTCTTTTTTCTTTCTTTCGTTCTTTCTTTCTTTCTTTCTTTCTTTCATTCATTCTTTCTTTCGTTCTTTCATTCATTCATTCTTTCATTCTTTCTTTCATTCATTCATTCATTCATTCTTTCTTTCATTCATTCTTTCATTCTTTCATTCATTTGTTCATTCTTTCTTTTTTCTTTCTCTCATTCATTCTTTCTTTCATTCATTTTTTCGTTCATTCTTTCATTCATTCTTTCTTTCATCTATTCTTTCTTTCTTTTTTCTTTCTTTCGTTCATTCTTTCTTTCTTTCTTTCATTCATTCATTCTTTTTTCATCTTTTCTTTCTTTCTTTTATTCTTTCTTTCTTTCATTTATTCTTTCTTTAATTCTTTCTTTCTTTTCCTCTCTAGCGTCCGTTTTCGCCTCTCGTTTCACCCTCCACTCATGTCGTTCTATTTCTTTCACTCTTTCTCTCTTCAGACCCACCTACTTAACTGCACAAGTGTTGATACTTATATTACACAATAACAATTTTGAAAGTACTTTATTGGTATCCCGTGGAGTAGCTCTTCATACATTGTTTTCTCTCTATGGTAAGCCTAAATTATCCTGCACACTGTATATGAATCTGACGCTTTGTTATCCGTCCCATTTATAATTGACCCCTTTGGAAATACAAAGCCATTAAGATATTATATGTTGACTACTTCGTTAAAAAAAAAAAAAACAAGAACATTAAATTTAATTATACAAAACAGCTTAGGCGCTTTCCCTGGGAGCTGAAGTAGTTTTAGATGCCCAACCGGTGCAAGCAGTCGCTCTTCAATCCAGGAAATAATAATAATAATAATAATAATAATAATAATAATAATAAACAAAAAAAAACAGAATTTTGTATGATGTTTATGAAAGCGGCCAGGTCTTTTTTTTTCTCTCAAGTGTAGGCAATTTCTCTATACAAACGTTTAATCCATATTCCAAAAAATAAATAAATAAAAAAGCTTATCTGTCTTCACGCTCTGTCTAATAAATTCGGGGAAGTGAATAACTGAGCGAGTTGGTTTTAAAGAGTCAAATGTTGCTTAAAGAAACAAGAGACAGAAAGTTATGAGAGCCAGGACGAGACACGGCACATAAAATATAAAAGATTCGATCCTTCACTTGAATTAAATAGTAATTACTCGGGGATCAGTTTATTACTTCATAAAAATGTAAAACTGATACCCCGCTATATACACAGTAGAAGCCTTAATCATGTTTTCAATTATATTCAGTGCCATACGTGATACACACTTTGGAAGATCATTATCCCGCAGTAGGTTGTCATTGCTTTCTGCGGTAGACTGGTTGCCAGCCAAGGCTATAGAACCAAATCGTTCCTATTGTTTAAACGATAACTGGAGTGAAGAAACAGATTAATACCTTTGTGCGTAAGTGAATGCAAAGAATTCAACTGGAATTCGAACTCGGCACCCCGATTTGCCGTTCCAAGTCGATATCCACTGCATCACAATGCACATCCTGAACGGAACGTAGCTGAGTTTAAAGACAGATTATAAAAAACGATTGATGTATATGACTATTATAAAAATATACACCATATCAATATCGGGTTAATAAAGATTTATATTTCCTTTATGAAAATAAATATCATATAATTAAATATCATAATAAAAATCATTTATATGGGCATTATAGGAGAATAATGATTATATAAATAGGTAACAGATATTAGCCTAGTTACCCTAGTAAAATTCATGATCTTCAAAAACAGATCGTTGCCTACTAATATAAGCAGGCACACAGAGAAAGTAAGTTTCAAAAACCCTTCTAAGATTTTTGTACCGAAGAGAAAGCTGTGAATTTTTACCTGAATATCAACTGTAGTTTCTATCTATCTATCTATCTATCTATCTATCTATCTATCTATCTATCTATCTATATATATATATATATATATATATCAAGGATCTGCATTGTAATAGTTTCTGACTTGGCATCTCGTCTTCAGTCACTTTCTTACCTGTATGACGTGGTTTCTCTCTGTCTTTTCTACAATTGTTTTCATGGGAACTACTCTGACAAGGTTTTTAACCTGGTGCTCCGGTCACGTGAATTTAAGCGTGCTACTGGATTGGCATTTAGGTCCCACTCTTTTACTGTTGAAATAGTTAAATGTAACTGTTACTTCTACTCGAATAGTTTCTTTTCTCGTATTTTCAGCCTGTGGAACCTACTTCTGTTTACTTGCTTCCCTGATAACTTTTCTCTCACAGTAATATATATATATATATATATATATATGTGTGTGTGTGTGTGTGTGTGTGTGTGTGTGTGTGCGTGCGTGCGTGCGTGCCGCTTATATATAACACGCTACAATTTCCCTTCACCGATTATATGTTCCTATGCATTAGGGGTTAGCGACTCTGACGAACACCAAATCGGTCGAGTTGCGATCCTGCACATTGATGAACTATGATACAACAAATTAGGACTGTATGTGAATGACGTACATATATATATATATATTTATTTATTATAAACTATAGTTTAGAAATTGTGCAACCTTTCAAATACTTTTGGAAGTTAAAAAACGAAAATAAAACACTTAAATTTAAATGGAAAATCCTCAAACAAGCAAGAACATCTAAATTAATAAAGAAACCATTTTTCCTTTGTCTTCAAGAAAAAATTGAAAAAATTAAATACATGAATAGCAACAAACTTTTAAACCAGAGGCATGAAACCACAGTAAACTGCGAAAACATTAAAGATCTAACCTTACAATCATGTTTAAAAATACTACAAAAGTCAAAGCTAAGACCTCCTTGAGACGATAAATCTTTATAGTATTAACAACACTCTTACATCAAATTTTACCTATTACTCACCACAAACACTGATCTAATTTAAAGTTTTCTAGAAAAAAGTGATTTCCTAAATTTAAAATGAAGTTAAATATACAAAATTTGATTAATTATAAAAACTGTGTTTAAATACAAAAATATTCTACAGTTGTACAAATAAAACTTAAAGATAGGTCCAATCCTATTCCTCCCCACCCTTACACTTCCTTACTCTCCTCCTCTATTAAACCCAAAGAATAAAGTCCAGCCATGAGACCATAAAGCTATAACCCATCTTCTAATGGTAAATCTGTCTACAAAATTCCCGACACTTTCATTAATCAACGATATGCACTGCCCATCCCACTTTTCAAAATTCTAAAAGACAATTTACTATACTTATTCCCTTTTTGCTAACCCCTACCAACATCCCACACACAACTCGCCAAATATAAGAAGAGAGACTTTCCATTCCTTTCCACACCACCTGATGAGACATTTGAATTTCAATGTCGAAACGAAATGTACACTTTCTAGTGGATAAAAAAATGTACATGTTCTAAACTATAATTTATAATAAATATTCACATCTCTATATTATATATCGAGCACTGTCTTAAATTAATGTTTTAGATGTTGTAAATTTTTCTTCGTTCCTTATTCACTCGGATATATATATATATAAATATATATATATATATATAATTATGTAAATGACGTATACATATATATATATATAGTACTGTGCAAAAGTATTGAACAAGAATTATTTTATATTTTATGAGGCATAGTGACAGAAAATAAACAATTTAATTAAAGTAATTTTATTTGATTTACTCAACAAATGCGTTAACAAGAAAAAATACTTGTTACAAAATAAATTTAATATTTAGTATAATAGCGTTTTGCTTTGATCACAGCCTTCATTCTGCCAGGCACAGACATCACAATCTTCTTCAATGTATCTAATTGTATCTCCTGCCAAGCAGCTTGTATTTGTTCCAAAAATGTGTCTTGCGAAGTAACATTAGATTTATTCATTTTTTTATCTAAAATATCCCGTAGATATTCAATAGGATTGAGATCAGTGTTTTGTGGGGGCCAATTCAATATCTGAATCCTTCCTTCCTTTTTAGTTAAATAATTTTTACAATGGTTTGAAGTATGTTTAGGGTCATTATCTTGTCGATAAATAAATCCTTGTCCTATTAAACGCATCCCAGGTGGAACACCAGGGCGGATAAGTATCTGGTGATACATTTTTTTTATCCATCTTTCCATCAATTTTCTTCAGGTATCCAACTCCCTGGCTACTAAAACATCACAAACAAGAATATTTCCACCTGCATGCTTCATTGTTGGCGCAATGCATTTTGCAAAGAATCTTTCATTTGATTTCCGCTTAAAATACTCTCTCCTTTTAGAGCTAAAAAGTTTAAATTTTGACACGTCTGTCCAGAAGACTTTCCTCTCCCCCTGATCTACCGTCCAATCCTTGCGTTATTTTACAAATTCTAAGCGCTTTCTTACGTTTATTTCACGCAACACTGGTTTCCAAACCGCTACTACCGGTAGGGTGCAAAAGTATTAGGACAGGTGTCATGTCAAAATTTATTTTGATGCGTCATAAAAGATAAAATAGTTACTGTCCTAATACTTTTGCACAGTACTGTATATATAAATTAACATTATTATATATAATTATTATATATATATTAATTATTATTATGAATTACTGTATACAGTACTGTATATATAAATTATTATTATTATATATAATTATTTCTGTAAAATGATAACCTACAGTTTAATGCTTTGTTTATACCAGCTGTATTATACAGCGCTTGAACGAGCCTCATTGAATCTATGCCTATAATAAAGACCACTTGACATTTGTAAATAGGCATTCATCTTTGAAAAATATGTTTGATAAAAACCGTTACACAAAGTTCATGGAACTTGATAACACAGATAAAAATTGATATGTGATACGGAAAATTTAAAACCCTTTCCAAAATAAAATGTTACTTTTCCATTATGAAATACATATTACAAAAGTTATTTAAGTGCCAGACGTGATACACGTTTCTGGCCAGAAGATTATCCTGCAGTAGGTTGCCATTACGTTCTGGGGTAGACTGGTCGCCAACCAAGGCTATAGAACCCAATCTGTTCTGTTATTTAACCTATATATAATTATTTATAAATGGAACTTTGTCTCTGTGTGTGTGTGTGTCTGTGTGTGCGTCCGTTAACTATAGACTCCGAAACGACTGAACCGATTTTCTTGAAAATTTACACAGTTGTACTATAAGCGAAAATAGATAATCGAAAAAATCGGGTTATAGAAGTAGTGGTCCGATTTTAATCAAATTTGATACACTCACAGACAAAGACATAAGAAACGATATTCAGAAGTTTCACGGTTGCAGTTCTTACAATAGTGCAAAAATTGATAGTATATATATATATATATTTATATATATATATAAAAGGCAGGATGTTTGTGTGTGTGTGTCTGTTTATCTGTCTGTATGTGCTTTATACAAATCCACAATTTTTATCCGATTCTCACCAAACTTCACACAAATATTCTTTAGGCTGAGTCTGAGCTTCAGGACCATGGATTAGTTTTAAAGCTTTCATTACACCCGAGCAACGCCGGGCTATACTGCTAGTATATATATATTGCATTGATAATCCACGTATACTGTCTTAGTATGTCTAGGAAAAAATACTAAAAAGTTGTCAGTTAAAAATGCATCACGTGACGGACGCTTTCTGCTTTCTGCATCACGTGACGGACGCTCCTCGCGACGGACGTTTCTAGTTTAAATTTTAAAATCATTTGTTTCTGATGAAATGCTGAGGCCGGTCTGAAATATAAAATATATATATATATATAAATAATAACAGAAATAAATAACTACTGTCAAAAAATACATTTTTAACTTCCAACTTTTTAGTAGTTTTTCCTATATATATATATATATATATATATATATATATATCATCTTCGTATTTTGGAAGCAATTTGCTTGAAAATTCATCAACCGAGCCTGTGCAGACAGAAAGATCGGTTTTTACGCTCCTTACAATTGCTGGTGAGTCTGTGAGTGTAATATTTTTTCACTTTTAAACACTCTTGTAGAAGTATATGTTTACACCCACCTTACATTGTAAGTTTTTTTTTTCTCAATAAATTTCTTTTTAAACGAGTTCCATCATCTCCCAGCCATTGTAAGTAATTTATTTTGCCTTGTTCTTTTCCTTATTTCCCTTAAAATTAAAGCCAACGAGAACCCTTGATAAGAGTTGGTCGAAAGGTTCCTCGGGTTTAAATAATATATATATATATATATATATATATATATATATATATATATATATATATATATGTAAGTTTTAGTGGTGCAAGTGAGTGTTTTGATAAAATTATTAGTTAAAATTTACTTGAAGCAATGCCACACTCGAAATTGCAAAATCTTGATGAGTAAGCTATCAACAAGTGCTATTATTAGTCAGCCGCCCAAATATTGTGTGAAGGATCGAAATACGAGACAATGGGCTGGCGATAAAACAATAAAAACAGAGAAAGAAAACACTGAAGAAATTAAAGCAAAGAATGTAATTACTTTTGCCGCAGTAATCATTGCGTTTTTGTTTTTCACGGCAATGAGTGGACATAGGTTTAGTATAATAAGTAATGCAGGTTAAGATCTGGAGGGAATTTCATCATCAGTGAATCATAGTCTAAGTGACAAAGTCGACACTTGGTGAGGGAAAAAAGAAAGATTAACGACACTGAGTTGGTCGTTGTTTTTTTTTTTTTTTTTACAAGCGGACTTAGGCTACAACAACACTCACGCATACACGGTTAAGTATCTATGGCTGTTTCTATCGGTATTCTGATTTGCTAAGCATAGCTTAGACGTGGCAAAAGGACGAAAATGTGGAGCACCAAGTAAAATATTGAACACAACACTCAGTCGTAACTGTTCTAGCGAGATAAGCTTACTAAACAGTACACCATGTCTAGTTAACTTTGTATTCTCATTGAATCTCCATCGTGAATGACCGAAGAAGAAGAAAAAGAAGAAGAACAACAACAACAGCAACATCAACAACAACAACTGCAACAAAAGAACAGCAATAATAATAATAATAATAATAATAATAATAATAATAAATGCAAATATCTGTGCTAGGGAAGGCCGCTCACATACTCACTAAATCTAATTTTCTCTATAATATTATTATTTAAATTATTTTGTCTCAGGTCTCGGGTGATGGTATGAAAGGGAAAACCAGGAACATCGACAATAATAATAATAATAATAATAATAATAATAATAATAATCCTATTATAATTGTGCTTGTTAGCTTGCACGACCGTTATGCCCTGCCAATACATAATAAATAATGAACTATTCTGTTAGATCGCGTAGGAAGAGGGGGAAAAGTCTTGGTTTCAGTGAGAAAATGAAAGAATGAAAGAAGGGAAGATAGAGATGTTTAACGACTGTTTCAGTAAAAATGAAAAAAATTATCAGTTTCAAATCATTTTATTTATATGCCCTAGCTTCTTGAAAAAAACGACCATCATTATGAACCATCCTCATGAGTGAAAATATGATATTGTTAAGCTCAAATATTTAACGATGCGATAGGGGACTTTGTCAGGATATTTTATTGTCATAGAACACGTCATAACCTTACTCAATCATTAACTGAAGAATTAAGATTCAACAGAATATCCAAACAGGAAAACTGAAATTTTCACGTGTGAAAACTAGTAATTATGATTATCATTTATTATTAATATCATATTTTGCGTTCTGCTATATTCATACCACGTTCCAAGTCTTCGGAAAGACCTAAGGCAGGTGCGTTCCAAGTCTTCGGAAAGACCTAAGGCAGGTGCGTTCCAAGTCTTCGGAAAGACCTAAGGCAGGTACGTTCCAAGTCTTCGGAAAGACCTAAGGCAGGTACGTTCCAAGTCTTCGGAAAGACCTAAGGCAGGTGCGTTCCAAGTCTTCGGAGAGACCTAAGGCAGGTGCGTTCCAAGTCTTCGGAAAGACCTAAGGCAGGTGCGTTCCAAGTCTTCGGAAAGATCTAAGGCAGGTGCGTTCCAAGTCTTCGGAAAGACCTAAGGCAGGTGCGTTCCAAGTCTTCGGAAAGACCTAAGGCAGGTACGTTCCAAGTCTTCGGAAAGACCTAAGGCAGGTACGTTCCAAGTCTTCGGAAAGACCTAAGGCAGGTACGTTCCAAGTCTTCGGAAAGACCTAAGGCAGGTGCGTTCCAAGTCTTCGGAAAGACCTAAGGCAGGTGCGTTCCAAGTCTTCGGAAAGACCTAAGGCAGGTAGTTGTGTATTGTCATGGCTACATTTCATGATTTGTTTCTCTAACTCCCATAACATCACTAGCCTTACATGGACAAAGTTCTTCTTAATGTGCGGGCTGCACTTATCAAAACAATTTTGTGTATTTTTCTAAAATGGAATTTCCAGGGATTTTTTTATTGTTTACTTTTTTTTTATCATTCCAAACACACCTACTATTACTATTGTTGTTTTCAATTTATTACTATTATTATTATTATGTCATTTTTCATCATATTTCGATTTCTGCTATGGTTGCACTACCAACCAAGTCTGCGGTAAGACCTAAGGTAGGTCGTGGCGTGTTGTTATGGTGGAGCCATAACAACACGCCACGATGTTTTTTCTATCTTCCCTATCATCCCTAGCGTTACATAGACAAAGTTCTCCTTAGTGTGTTGGCTGCACTTAATAAGACAATATTTTGTATATCTCTTAAGCTGGGGTTTCCAGGGATTCTTTCAATGTATTCTTTTGTTCCATTTTTTATTATTCCAAGTGCACCTACTATCACTGGCACGACTCTTGTTTTCAATTTCTACATTTTTTCTATTTCAATTTCTAGATGTTTATATTTTGACGGTTTTTCAAATTCCTTGGTTGCTATGTTACAATCCACTGGACAAGCCATATCAATTAATAGACAAGTTTTTTCTTTCTGGTTTTTAACAATAATGTCCGGCCTATTTGCTTCAATTTTTCTGTCTGTGTAGATGGTGTAATCCCATAGAATGGTGACATCTTCTATTTCTGTAACCGGTACTGGGTGATGTTCATACCAGTGTTTGTTTACAGATTTTCCATAGTGTTTGCACATTGTCCAATGTAAATATTATCCCACTCTATCGTGACGATTTTTATATTCATTTCGGGCAAGTACAGAACATCCTGAGATTAGATGGTCTATTGTTTCTTGGTGTTTATCACAAAACCTGCATTTTGGATCTATATTATAATGTATAATATAATATTTATAATATTTATATAATAATAATAATAATATAATATATATTATTATTATTATTATTATTATTATTATTATTAATATTTTTATTTCATATGATTTCTGTTGCATACACATTTTCAACCAGAAACCCAATGTCAGAATTAATTTTTTATTCACTCCATCACCAACAACATGAAAATAAAACATAATAAAAGAAAACATCAGTTTTAAAGAAAGAAATCTCTACTAAATTCTTCAAGTTTTAAATATCTTTTCTAGCGGATTTCATGTTATCAGCCTGCAATATACTGAGACATATATCCTATATAGAAAGTATAACTATTAGTGGCAAGCCAATTACACTGGAATTACTTTAACCGCAAAATGAAGGTCGTTCTGAATGGGCGTGCCTCTTCGTACTACAGCACGAATGCTGGTGTCCCACAGGGCTCTATCCTGGGCCCGACGCTCTTTCTTATTTTCATCAACGACCTCCCAGATGAGATCAAGTCCCAAGTAGGCATCTACGCAGATATTACTACAATATACTCCCGCACCAGTAAGAAACCTGTCGTGGCGGACAGACATAATCTCGCTGCTGACCTTGAACGGGATCTACACTCTGTGGTGAACTGGGGCAAGAAGTGGCTTGTCAACTTCTATTCATCTAAGACCAAGCTGTTGTCTGTCAACCATTACAGACAACCTCTCCTGCCTCCCATAAGCATGGACCAAGCGATTCTCCCGGAGACTAATACACTACGCCTCCTCGGACTTACCCTGTCCTCAGACCTCAAATGGAACCACTATATTGAATCCATAGCAAAATCTACTGCTAAGAAGGTTGGGTCACTATGTCGATCCAGGATGTTTTTTCCACCTGAATCCCTCCTGCATATATACAAGTCAACCATCCGTCCGTGCATGGAGTACTGCTGCCATTTATGGTCAGGTGCCCCTGCCGTTCTCCTCAGTGTTCTTGACAGGCTCCAAAGGAGAGTCTGTAATGTGATAGGTACTGATCTGGCGGCTCGACTGCAGCCACCTCCCTTTGTCTGTTTTATAAATACTTTCATGGCTTCTGCTCAGACGAACTTAAGTCACTGATGCCTCCTCAACAGGTGTTTACTCGTGCAACCAGACTGGCAACTGGGTCCCACCCATTCACAGTCAGGTTAGCCAAATGCAGACGACAATTCTACTCCTGCAGCTTCTTCTCTCGCACTTCCCGCCTGTGGAACTCGCTCCCGTATTCTTGCTTTCCTGACGGCTACAACCTCCAGAAATTTAAATGCAAAGTCAATACTCATCTACTAACCACTGGACCCTAGCTCTCTCCCCACCCCTGTATAACCTTCCCTTTCTCTCCACCTATGTATCTGTCATCGCACCTGCTTTCTATTGTTCCTTTCTAACTAGTTTGTACTCCTCACTCTTTTCTAATTAATCTTTTTACATTTATGTAGCCCCCTGCACATTAGTGGCGTTTCCGCCTTGCTCGGGGTGAAATGATTAAAAAAAATAATAATATTGAGCCTTCGATGTGAAGAAAGAAGAGATTGGTATACCACACTCCAATCTCTGTAAACCTTTTCATCATATTTCGATTTCTGCTCTGGTCATACTACATCCCAAGTCTTCGAAAAAACCTAATGCAGGGAGTGGTGTATTGTTATAGCTGCCTTTCATGATTTCTTTCTCTAACTCCCATAATATTACTAACCTTACATGGACAAAGTTCTTCTTAAAAGTTGTAATTATCAAGACGATTTTTTATATATCTCTTAAGTTTTTCGGGAATTTTTTCAATATGTTGTTATGTTCCATTTTTTATCATTCCAAGCTCACTTACAATCATTGGTTCTATTCTTGTTTTCAATTTCCACATTTTTTCAGTTTAAATTGCCAGATCGTTATTATTATTAATAGAAACAACAAGAGCAAGAACAAATGCGTGTCTCCTCACTGGAAGGAAATGATTGGCTTTTAAATAAATAAATGACCGGATATTAATTTCACGTGATTTGAGAGGATGTGGCAACGGAAATTGTTTATTCATATTAGTAATTGATTTCAGGATGTTTAACATTTTTAAGTTGTTATGCTTGTGGTGGATTGCTGGTAATCACGATTAGGATCTGTATCTTAATGAGATTCTAAGGCATATGGGCATGGCTAAGGGTGCATTTCAAAAGCAGAGTAGAATATAGAAAGACATGAAACGTTTCGTTAGAAACAAAAAAGAGAGTACTAGACTGTTATGTGATATCTGTCCTTTAATATGATAGCAAATCCTTAACAATCTTCTCAAAGATGAAGGAAAGACTTGAAGCAACAGAAATGTGGTTCTATAGAAGGATGTTAAGATACCAGGAATTAAATATGTCAGTAACGACGAGGTTTTGAAGAAGAGTGGAACGGAAAAGGAAACTTATATTTAACATCAGGAAAAAACAGCTAAATTTTCTAGTAAACGTCATGAGGAAGGAGGGCTTGGAGAATCTGATACTCACAGGACAGATAGAGGGAAAGAGAGGCAGGAGATAGTAACGCATAAACTTGAGAAGCTTGATAAAAAAGAATGGCAGAGTATCGTTTGGGAGGAGTAACTAGAGAAAGACTGTTAAGAGCTACAAGGGATAGCGAGATGTGGGAAGTCCTGAAAGGACACGGCACAGAAGAAGAAGATATTTTACCCATAATGCAAAAAGACTTATTTTACATGTCTATATATATATATATATATATATATATATATATATATATATATATTTGTGTATTTAGATAGCAAATCTTCTTTTAAACATGTCAGATTAAATACATTGCAAGCACTATGCTTATTTTTAATAAAGTCCGTTCATACTCACGGATAATCTTTCGCGTATTACGATCAAAAGATGTCATAAATGAGCTGTAAGGTTGACAGATGTTATTTTCATTAATTTCTCAAGGTACCTAAGTACTTTTAACCTCTTTACGAGATCATCTTCAGAGATGTGAGTTATGGTAACAAATAATTCAGAAATTAATGAAAATAACATCTGACAACATTAGAGCTCATTTCTGACATCTTTGATTGTAATAAGTAAAAGATTATCAGTGAGTATGAACAGATTTTATTAAAAATAAGCATGGCCCAGTGGATATAGAAGTTGGTTAGTTCCTAGTGATTTCAACTAATAGAGCTGTGAGTTCGATACCAGGATACAGCTGTGGTGAACAAATAATTTAGAGATTTAAGTGATTCCTGGACAGTCCCCCGCATCGTTTTTTGTTATGATCCAGATTCCCCTTTTCCTGAGTTTTTTTTTGTCCCGTTTTATCTCGTTTGAGTCAAGATTATATTCTCCCTATCAATTTTATTTTCTCCTCTCCACTCCCTGTAGAAAGAGTGTCTCTTGATTTAGTCCTATGGGCAGAATACAACGGCCTATTTGTTTTGTGGGTTGGTTGGGTCCAACTAGCATCATGATTTCTGTTTGTGTCTTTTGTTAAAAAAAAATATTTTGGGAATTTATGTCATGCTCCCCCATATTATTTCATGATATACTTTTAAATATATTTTTGTATTTATTATTCATAATAACATTTTTATACTCGATTGGGTTTTTTTTAGGTCCCTGGTATGTTTGAGGTATTTTGGTGTATGAAGGATTGAATGTTGATAGACAAGTATTTGTGGTGGATGAGAAAATTGTAAAGTATGTTTAGGTCGTGAGTCAGATTAGCTAGGTATAGGATAGGTACTGAAGACCAACCTGAGATTTCCTTCCCCCAAATCGGCCTTGTGCCACAATTGTATTATATACAATAAATAAAGAGAGTTAAGTGTAAGGGAGATAGCTACATGGCTACCAGAAGTGGCATCACACATCGAATAAGAATGTTATACCCAAATGATCGTAATAATGGGTTCGGTCCTGTAGAAGTTAAATAACTTACCTCATCTTTGGCTTTCCCGGTGTACTTTTGATTTAATTGTCAGACTTTCTGTCCTTTTTTAAAACAGTCCCTAATATTTAAATGTTTGTATTTGTTTGATTTCAGTATCTCCAAATTGTAATCTTCATTTTGGGCTCAAACCTTTGCTAATAACCATTCTGTCTTCTAGCAGTTAATACTTAATCCTTTCTCCTCACTTCCCCAAACCTATGATTAGTACAGCCCCAAGCAAAGAAACTTTGATGCCTACTGATTATACCGCAGCTGTCCTAATAAGGAGCAAAAGCAATCCAAAGAATTTAAACTACCAATTCGCCCTAATGTACCTCCTTTCCCAACAAATGAAGAAAATGTGGAAAACCTGAAAAAGTGTTTACTAGCTGAATTTGCTAGTTCAGCGTTCAAGACTGACGGACAATTCCCAGCCATGTCTGGTAAACCTGCACATATCCATTTAAAGGAGGGGGCAGTCCCTAAAAGCTAAGCACAGACCTATACCTGTTCCTTACCACCTTAAAGAACCAGTAAGGCAAGTCCTAATGCAAGACATAGAAAGAGGCATACTAAAACAAGCGCCTGTTGGTACTCCTACAGATTGGTGCAGCACGATGGTGATTACAACAAAAAAGGATGGTCGACTATCAACATTGACTATCAACATCTTAATTCGCAATGCAAACGGGAAACGCACCGCACTGCTTCACCTTTCCAGCTAGCATTGCAGGTGCCACCCAATACCAAGAAAACAGTGCTGGATGCTGTCGATGGATACCACTCTATTCTATTAGATGAGGAATCTCAACCACTTACAACTTTTATAACAGAATGGGGAAGGTTTATGTACCTTAGGATGCCTCAAAGCTACTTGGCATTTGGTGATGCATACACCCGCAGATACGATGAGGTTATAAAAGACATTGCCAGAAAAGTCAAATTGGTTGATGATACTTTGCTCTACAACACAAACACCAAAGAGGCATTCTATCATACCTTTGATTTTCTAATGAGATTCGCACAAAATGGGATTGTACTCAACAAAGACAAATTCCAATTTTGTAACGACACAGTTCAGTTTGAGGGACTGCAGATAACGTCGTCAGGAGTATCCCTTCTAAATATATGCTAAATGCCATCCTAAATTTCCCTGTTCCTAAAACTATCACGAATGCAAGATCTTGGTTTGGTCTGGTAAACCAACTTACCTGGGCATATTCCTTAAGTCCCATTATACTACCCTTTCGAGAGCTTGTCAAAAAAAATTCAAAGTTCACCTGGGACCAGACCCTGGAAAGAATCTTTCAGGAATCAAAGCAAGTTATTGTTAAGCTAGTAAGGCAAGGTGTCTCACCATTTGACATCAACAGAGTTACCTGCTTAGCTCCTGACTGGAGTAAAGATGGTATGGGATTTTTACTTCTTCAAAAGCACTGCACATGTACACTTGATAGTGACTCAGTCTGTTGTTCTGAAGGCTGGCACCTTGTGTTTGCTGGAAGCAGATTTTGTACGGATGTCGAACAAAGATATGCACCTATAGAAGGCGAAGCAGAAGCTATCAGCTGGGCACTTGAAAAGTGCCGGATGTTTATACTGGGTTACTGAAACGTTATAGTGGTGATCGACTTTTTGGTGATAGAGATCTCAACAAAATCCATAACCCACGCCTATTCCAGCTCAAGGAGAAAAGCTTGAGATATCGTTTCACCATGCAACATTGCCCCGGAAAAATGGCATAGGGCCCCTGATGCTATTTCCCGCAATCCCGTCACTACGATACAGAGCCTGCTTGATACATTCCCAATAGAACCCACCCCTACGAACGTCAATGAATCGGATGAGACTTGTGCAGCAATGACATTTACAGCCCTCACATTCATATCTCAATTAGATAGTAACTCTGCCATAATTCCCCTGACCACATTCGCCATGCAGGTCAGAAGGACAGAAAATACACCTTGTTATGCAGGACCATAGACAAAGGTTTTCCGAACAGTCGTCGAGCAACGCCGCCTACAATCCGAGAATATTGGGAAGTTCGTAACCGTCTAAGCAATGACAATGGCCTAATTCCTGGACAGGAGAGTAGTTATACCAACCTCCCAACGCAGAAACATACTAAGGTGTTTACATTCGGCTCATCAAGGAGTAGTGGGCATGAAAGAACGTGCTAATGAGTCAGTCTACTGGTCTGGAATGATTGCCTCAATTCGAAATTATAGGAATAGTTGCATTACCTGTTCAAGAAATGCCCCAAGTCTACCACGTGAACCAATCCACATGACACCTTCACCAGAATGGCCTTTCCAACAAATAGTGATGGACTTGTTTTATGTTGAATCTTTCACATATCTTGCTTGCGCAGACAGACTCACCTGATGGCTCATTTTGTACCGCGTCAAGCCAGGACAAGCAGCTGTGTCTAGGTTGATATCCATCTGTAGGAAAGTATTCCAAACATATGGTGCACCTGAGGAACTCAGTACTGATGGTGGACCTCCATTTTCAGCTTACTCATTCAGACAGTTCCTAGAAACCTGGGATGTTAAACAAAGAATTTCTTCTGTGGCCTATCCCCAGTCTAATGGGCGAGCAGAGTTAGTTGTCAAGACTGCAAAAAGAATCATAAAGGACTGCACAGGACATCAAGGTTCCTTGGACAATGATATGAGAGCACAAGCGATCTTGCGGTACAGAAACACCCCTATCCAAGGCATTGGCTTGTCACCAGCACAACTGCTTCATAGACATCTTCGGGATTTTATACCATCACATCCACATTTATATCAGCGACACTCTGGGTGGATAGCTGCAGCCCGAAGGCGTGAAAAGGCATTATCTAAACGCAATTCAGGCCTTGTTGACAGGTACAATCGTACAGCACATAACTTATCCCCACTTCGTGAGGGAGACACAGTTTCAATTCCAAATAGCCATTGATGGGACATAAGTGGGCGAATAGTAGAAACACTGCCCAACCGTCAATATAGGATTAGATTTGCAGGATCAGGTAGGATAACCCTGTGGAACCGTAGATTTCTGAGGAAACTTGAGGCCCCTGCAGTCAAGACCCCTATTCCAAGTCCTTGGCCTGTGTCCCCTGAAGCGACAGACACAGATATATGTAGGCCACATCAACCTGATGAGAAATCTG
This sequence comes from Ascarosepion bandense, assembly GCA_037127315.1. Taxonomy (NCBI): domain Eukaryota; kingdom Metazoa; phylum Mollusca; class Cephalopoda; order Sepiida; family Sepiidae; genus Ascarosepion; species Ascarosepion bandense. The sequence goes on along the minus strand of JBBBDQ010001128.1, from coordinate 1,049,811 downwards.
GAAAAGGCAGCATTACTTTGCAAAGTGATCTGGCATCCCAAGGCCCTACTCAGTCACAGTTATCACTAACTAGGATCCCAAGGGCTCTATCCTGACTACTCCCATATAATCGACCAGGCGATAAGGAACTGATTCCCCACAAGCGGCCACTATGCTCCCGCAGTGGGGAGAGGAGGAAGATGTAGAAGTTAAATAACTTACCTTTCAATATGGCTGTCTTCGTTTGTCTCCCTGATATGGTGAACATTCAAGAGTGGGGATATTGTGCTGAATATTTATGGAGCTCAATATACACTCTGAAATTACCAGCCAATCAATGCTTACAGAATGGACTTGCCTGTAACAGAATGGAATTTCACAGGTTATTATTTAAGCCACCTACCAATTTGCCCTGGTGGGATTTTGGTCAGTTAGACTCAACTTCTATTCTAGTTGATTACTGGCTGGTTGTTCCATAAGATTTTTACAGGTGTGAAATTCGTAGCACCTGAAGAAGGCTGGAGCGAACGACTATCAAAAAGTCGTAAACATGGCTTAAAGATGTGAACATTAGTCCGAATAATGTAAATAATGTATATACCACCTCATCTCAGAAGTATAGACAAATTACTACTTTATTTTTTCTTTTATATGCGTTTGTATTCCTTTTAATTCTTGATATGCTTGTTTTTCTTTCTTTTTTTTTTAAATATTCTTTCAATTTTGCCTTTTTTTCCTTCTTTATGCATCTCTTTTATTTTTTCTTTAGTTAGTTTTTCCTTTCTTTCTTTATGTGTTTGTTTTTCTTTCTTTCTTTCTTTCTTTCTTTCTTTCCCCTTTCCTTTTTCTCTTTTGTTTTTCTTTATTTATTTACATTTTCTTTTTACTTTCATTTTTTTTACATGTTTTCTGTCCTTTATTTCTCTTATTTTCCTTATTTGTTTATTTTTTAACCTGTTTTCCTTGAGACAGTCGCTTCTACCCTACATTTGCATGGCTCAGGCTAGTCTCCCTGAAAGTAAAACACTACGCCTACTCAGGTTAACTCTCACTATAAACCTCAAATGGAATGACTATAGAGAATCCATAGCTAAATCCGTTGCTAAGAAAGTTGGTTCTCGGTGCAGGGCCATGAAGTTTTTCCCGTCTAAAACAAACCTGCACATATACAAATCTACCATCTGCCCGTGCATTAAATACTGCTGCCATATCTGGTCGGGTGCTCCTACTATCCACCTAGGTGTCTTTGATAAAATCCAACGGAGAATCTGTAATGTGATAGATCTGGCAGCTCAGATACAGTCGTTTTCTCAACGGCGGAATGTGGCTTCCCTGTGTCACTTCTACAAATACATTCACGGCTTCTGCTCCGATGAACTTAGCTCCCTGGTACGGACTATATATGAATTTAGTCGAGCCACAAGATGAGCAACTAGGTTCCACTCTTTTACTGTGAAACCAATAAATTGTAAACGCAAATTCTACTCCACCAGTTTATTTTCTCGCACTTACCGCCTGTGGAATTCCCTTCCGTTTACTTGCTTCCCTGACAGCTACAATCTCCAAGAATTTAAATGTAAAGTCAATAGTCATCTCCTATCTCACTAACCTGAATCCTCTCTCTCTCATGCTCCTTTCTCCGTCCACTCCACTCTCATCAGTATTCTCATCCTTCTCTTACCCACCTTCTGATAACCCCTATAACTTGTCACTCTTTTTCAGAACTTTCCACCTATGTAACCTCCTGCACAACAGTGGCAGTAAAATGCCTTGCTTGGGGCGATGATATGATTATAAAAAAATATATATATAGATAGATAGATAGATAGATAGATAGAATCTCCAAGAACTTAACTGTAAAGTCAATAATCATCTCTTATCTCACTAACCTGCATCCTCCCTCTCATGTTCTTTTCTCCGTCCACTCCACTCTCATCAGTATTCTCATCTTTCTCTTACTCACTTCCTGACACCCCCTATAACCTGTCACACTTTCTCATAACTTACCTTCTATGTAACCTCCTGGACAGCAGTGGCAGTAAAATGCCTTGCTTAGGGCGGCACGATTATAAAAAAAAAATTCTTTTTGTTTTCTTTTATGTCGTTTAAAGAGAAAAATGAGTGAGAAAGAAAAAAGGGAAACAGTAAAAATAGTAAAATACAGAGGGGAAAAAGAACAAAGAGAAGGAAAACAACGAGAGAGTAGAAAAGAAACCGAGGAAAAGAGAGAAAATACGGAGAAGCAAAGAAAAAGAGAGAACGTAGGACAGAGAATGAGAGGAGGGCAATAAAAAGACATAAGGCGAAAAATAGAGAGAAAGAGAGAGAAATGAAAGAGAGAGAAATGAAAGAGAGGTAAAGAGAGAAGAATACTGGGGAAAGAATGAGAGACAGAAAGAAAAACAACTGAGGAGAGAAATTAAGGAAAAGAAAAAGCGACTAAGTAAAGAGAAAGAGAAAAAAACATGAATTAGAAAGGAAGAAAGAAAAAAAAATAACTTGCCGGTCTGTATCCCCCAAAAAGTTGAGTCTGTTTATATGTTGAAATTAAAATGACATTCGGCATTACTAACTCTTTCCGCACAATCAGACGTTGGAATCAGGCAAATGTTGTTACCAAATGGACCGATTAAAGAAAAGCAATCGATGAAAAGCATCCGGAATTGGCCAATCGGAAGTATGTCGTCTTTCATCAGGAAAAAGCCGGACATCACGTCCCTTTGCAGACCCGGTAGAACTGATTTATCCTGATCTTGCACCTTCGATTAAACACTGATTTCGATCACTTCAAAATTATCTTAATGGGAAGAACTTCACTTCTCTGGAAGCATATAAAAAATAACTTACGTTTATTAATCGCCCTGTGGGTCTTGAGATTAACACTCAGCGGTGACTCTCTCTGTCATATTTAAACGAATACAAAAACATTACACTTTGTGCCCTCCACATGTTTTGACTGTGACCTTTCTATCTCCTGATCAATGTTCATGAACGTTCTAAAATTTAAACACATGCATAGGAACGCATACATACATACATACATACATACATACAAACACATGCATACACAAACAATACATATAATTGGTCGCAATTTTGATTAAAGAGCAACAAATGTTCTTTGTTGAAGTCCTTTTTTCTATGTTTCAGGTTATTTTCTTGATTTCCGGTATAAAATTTGCTTTCATAAACCATTATCAAAGATTATTTTGTTACTATGTGGTACATTGTGCTTTTTTGTATTACGTCATTTTTTAAGTAGGTTATAGAAATAAAATGAAAAAAGGAAAGAGTGGAGGAGAGAAATGGAGAGAAAGTGGAAGAATAAGAAAGAGAAAAAAAGGAAAGGAAAGACAGAGAAATGAGAAGAGAGTGTAAGAGTGAGAAGGCGGAACAGTGAATGAAAGGAAGACAGAGAAACTGGAACAGTGAGTGACCGAGAGAAAGAAAGAGAAAAAATAACATAGATAGAGAGAAAGAGAGAGAGAGTGAAAGAGAGAGAGAGTGAAAGCGAGAGAGAGAGAGAGAGTGAAAGAGAGAGAGAAAGTGATAGAGAGTAAGAAATAAAACATGTCAGCATAGAAAAGAGTAAAAATGGAAGAGATATTGACAGATAAGGGAGATGGAGGAGGATTAGCAAATAAAAAAAGAGAGGGTGTGCAAAAGAGTGTCAGAGATAAACATGTAGCACTTGACTGTTCATGCGATAACCACAAATAAACAATACATGTAATTGCATGTATTTGTTCGATTAACCCTTTTTACTATTATACATTGATTCTTTTGGATCAGTTACCTCGTCTCTCTTAGGAATCTTCACTAAATTTACTTGAATGTATTAACGTATAATTAATAAGTAGTCAGAACTTTCGCTTTTCAATCTACAGATCCGGGTTCGAATTTAATCATAATTGATTTGTCAGGAAGGTGACTTCTTGATATTATTGGCTTGGTGAAACGATCTCAGCATGAGACATGGTTGGAAAGTGCCTGGAAATCATACCCCAGATTGATAAAACTGTTTAGAAGCCGTCTATATTTGTGCTAACGTGAACACGAGTCAGTATGAATGAGGTGTTAAGCGTACTGGCTTTGTTCAAATCGTTGATCAGGCCTGATGATACGTTCTTGATGTAATGAATAGGTATACACCTTGGTTCTTCCTCACTAGAATGTGATTGGTTGGGGTCAACCATAAATATAGACTAATGCGAGGACGTCCAGAGTTCCAGCGGTCTATTGGTCTTCCACTAGAGATCTACCACTAGAGGTCTACGGCTATTGACTACGCCTACGTCTCAGGATACTACATAAGACGGGTACCATCTATTATGTTTACGTGCTAGATTGTTCTGAATGTCTATATGTTTAATCACGAGCCGTTCTAAACTTCGTATTTTTACTTTAATTTCAGTTGAAAATAAAGACAAAAATTCTCCAACTTTTGGATAATTATTTATTGGTTTTTTTCTAAGCTTTCGACTCACATGAGTCATCTTCAGAGAGGTCGTTCAAACTGAAATATTATAAAATCCACCATCACCGACGATTTTATTTTGTGTTGACATAAAACTCCGCTTCATGTGAGCCGAAAGCTTAGAAGAAAACCAATAAATAATTATCCAAATGTTGGAGAATTTTTGTCTTTGTTTTCAACTGAAATTAAAGCAAAAATACGACATTTAGAACGGCTCATGATTAAACATAATAGACATTCATTGTCTCTTATATTTAACAGCATATGTTTAGAAAATTACTTACTGCCTCGATATACTATATATATATATATATATATATATATATATATATATATATATCCCTTTCTGGGACATATCAGTTCTCTACTCAAAACTGTAACTAAGGGTTGCCTTCTTACAGTTGCAGCCTAAACCACAGGTGAGCTGTTTAAGTCCTCAAAGAACTCAAATAGGCTTGAGCAGGTGACTGTAATAGGTATTGTTTAGTAACCGGCTATTATTATAATAGTAAAATTTTGCCTGGGAATTTCAAAGGGAAGCTATTAGAATGATGTGGATTCGACATAATAAAGACACAAAAACAAAATGCCACTTGAATGTGCAGTTATCTAGTCTTCCTCTCCAGGCATAGACATAAAAAAGGAATTACATCCGGTCAGTCCGTTAAATGCCATGCGTGATACGAACTTGTGCTATCATGTCTCGAAAGAGACATAAATGACTGAGCAGAAGATTTACACGAAGTAGGTTGCAATTATTTTCTGTAGTAGACTGGTTGCCAGCAAAGGCTATAGAATCCGATCTGTCCAACAATTTAATTTAATTTTAAATTAATTAATTTAATTTAAATAAATTAATTTAATTTAATTTTAAATGCCATGCGTGATACGAGCTTGTGCGATCATGTCTCGAAAGAGACATGAATGACTGAGCAGAAGATTTACACGAAGTAGGTTGCAATTATTTTCTGCAGTAGGCTGGTTGCCAGCAAAGGCTATAGAATCCGATCTGTCCAACAATTTAACCAATAACTGGAGGCAAAAGTCGGATTAATACCTTTCTCAAGTGAATGCAAGAAATTCAATTGGAATTCGAGCTCAGATTTCTCATTCCGAGCCGATATTCACTGCACCATAACACACGGGTAAACACTATAAAAGCATGAACTGTTGCAAGAAGGTCAGAACTGATAAAAGGCAACAGATAATTTATTACAATGAACGAATAAAAAAAACATCAAAATTCACTCTGTAAATGTCAACAATCACTTCCGGCACAAATAACATCAAAGAAGTAAAAAAAGAAGTCAAACTAGAATATCGAAAACATCGGAAAACAAGAGAACAAGCACTGACAAATATAATAATGAAAATAATCAGAAAGAATAGATCTCGAAAATAGATCTGTGGGTTTTTTAATACCAAAATAGTAGGGATTTAAGGTATTTTTTAAAATGTTCGGTTATATTAAGAAAGTTCATATAGTCAGATTTAGATTATTTTTTTTTATTATTTTAGAAAGCTGAAGATGTTTTTTAAATCTGTATTCATAAATGTATTGCTGGCAATATTTTTTCCATAAAAAGTGTATATTTTTCTATTAAAAGCTATTTTTATGTACTTGTTTCTATAAAAGTCTATTTTTATACTTTCGAAATGTGTTGACCCCATTTTGAGGGCTAAATATTTGACCCTAGTTGGAATCCTAACACGTGTTACCATTCTGGATCAGGGTGAACCTGAGAATAACAGCAATTAAGAGGTTGTTTCATGCACCTCACAACGTCCCAGTCATATGCCTTACTACCGGATGTAGTTTAACGTCATACTCGGGAACAGAAATGAAGAAGAATCTGTAAAACAAATATAATCGAAAAAGATGAAGAAAAAAATTAAAAACGCTAAAATCTCCTAAAATGTAAAATCCCAAATAACTCTGGAAAAAAAATTCTGTAAATGATAGAAGCTCAAATACAAAGACATCTGGAAATGAGTAACATACAGAGGCAGCTAGAAAACACAAAAACAAAAATAGTAGCTATACATCTAGAAACATTCTCTGGGCACTTTGACGTGTAATGATTTAGCAAGTTAATTACTAGTGAGTTTGATCTTCACTGGGTGTCGCATACTTTCGGACACATCTAAGCTACACTTAGAAGATCACCATCTAAAATCGGGTAATCGAACTCGTCAAGAAATGTAAAATCCGTGAACTAGTGAGGTCAAAAACCCAAAAATTAATTACAGACATCAACGCACTAAAACAGATGTTTCGAATTCAAAGTAACAATCTTGACTGGTTCGTTTTCTACAGCTTAGAAACACTTTGCTGGTTATTTAAAGCCAGAATATATTTTTAGATTTTAAGAACTTTTTGCTTAACATCGGTGATCGTAGAGGAATCCGTGTTTCGACGTGATATTGCGGTAAGGCCTTAGAATTAATGAGAGCTGAAATTTTGGAGACACGTATTGAGGAAAGAGGGTTTGGGGAATTTGAAACTTACAGGCCAGACTGAAGACAAGGGTGGCAGAGAGAAACATCGTGTAACCTACCTAACGAGTTTTTGTGAATGAATGGCAGAAGAGAGAGTGTGTGGAATAGTAAAAAGGCAAACATTGCTACAAATACAAGAAGTTGTGAAGAGCAATGATCGCCCACGTACTCACGGGACACGGTACATAAAAATTTTTTTTCTGCTCTCAACAGGTGTAATTATCTAAAGTCACACTACTTTCGATTAGGTTCAGTATCAAGACTTCAGGGCACTCTTCAACCCCCACTCCCACCCCGATCCATGAGGGAAAATAAAGGAAAATCTTTAAGTGGAACTCGAGTATTTTGTTGGTCAATACTCTTATTATCGGAATAAGTAGACATATCTCAATCCCCGCAGAGGCTTTACACCATTTAAGTGTCGGTACAGTAAGGCGAGGTTTTATGAGTAAATACACACTTCGCTTGTTCACACAATTCCATGTTATTTCACAATGCGTCGTTCTTGGTAAGGTCAAAATTAAATAAAAGCAAATCTTTGCCAAGCATGTCAAGGCGACACAAATACACACACACGAGCGCATATATATATACGTGTGTGTCTGTTTGTGCTTCAAAACTTTCCTTGTTTATATATTACCTACTTCTTTCTCTCTTTATTGTTCAATGCTTGTCGATCTATGTACGTACTTGTTTATACGTTTTGCCCTATCTCTTTCCCTCCGTACACACACAAACACACACAGATATATATATATATATATATATATATATATATACAAAGAACTTGGTAAGGTTAATTCTGCAGGGGATTAAATCCGATGAGAACTCAATGTTAGAATTTAACAATTATATTGAAAATAAGTTGGACTTTTTATAAATCCATTGGTAATAGCTTATTTCGTGGAGCTCTTGCAGACCGCTCATCAGATCAAATTCATACAAGAATGAATAGGTTAGATTTATCAAGCCATAAAGCAATCAAGAGAAAAAAAAACAAGTCGGGGGGAGAATGTTAGATTATAATAATCAAATATAAAAATTCCAGTGAACTATTAAACCAGAGGAATGAACTCATTTTCAAATGCAGACACAAAAATTGACATAAGATTCTATAACAAAATGGAAGTTAAACTTAAAAGTTTGATTCGGAAAAAAACTAAAAATCCCGTTAAAGCCTTTATATCCTTCAATTTATTTTTACTTAACTACCTTTATTAATTTTTATCAAATATTGTTATCATGTTTATTATTAATATTATTATTATCATTATTATTATTAAGAAATGTTATGAAATAGAATTATTCGTATCGTTAAGATTAATAATTAGTACACATTTTTTTGTAACATTCTTATCATACACGATAAAAATGTTATTGTCATAATCAAAACGATAGAAAATTAGTACGTACAAAATGAAGATATTTTTTATCGTTTAAATTAATAGAAAAAGCTGACAATTCGATTCTTTAGGTGAAAATACGACCCCTAAATTTACTGTTATGTATTTGAGAATGTCAAACTAAAAGTTCAGGCCAAGGTATACAGTAACTACTATCACTGTAGATCTAACCCACTCACCCGAATTTTCTTTTTAGGCCAAGGACATCTTCTCATCTGGGATAAAATACAGACGCCAGTAATAACTAACACCGTAAACCTAACCTCCTCAACCCGATTTTTTTCCTCCCATGATTCTTTTTGTCTGGATAAATCTAACCCATCCAAGTTATTTTCACTGTGTTTGTGCGTGCGTGCGTGCGTGTGAAAAGATTATAAATAATGGAAGCACTAATAACAAATAAAGTAAAGTTCAACACTCAATATTAATTATGAACATGGCAACAATGTGCTGACCTTGTTTGGAAAATGAAACATTCCTATAACTTCAGTAATTTGCATAAAACCTCTGTACATTAAGTTAAAAAATCGTCCTTAATAGTTAAAAAAAAAAAATAGCCGAAAGCATTCGAATATACAGAACTTTTAGAACATTTTTACTCATTTTGTATTCACTTGTACGAACACAAGAAAATTGGGTAGACCACCACTTTTAAATGTGTTGTTTCTCATTTATTTATTATTATTTTTTTTACTTTTTAGTGCAATCTTATCGATTACACCCTCACTTTCCGATTGAAAAAAAAATTTAGAAAAATTTCAATATTTCAACAATTTTAAGAGAGGGCTCAGTTTTTAATGAAACGTTATAGTAAATCGATCATCCATTTTTAACCACTCGCCGGTTCAACTTTACCAATCCTGTAAATTGGTTGACTGTTAATTATTTTTTACTTTTTTCAGTGCAATCTTATCGATTAAACCCTAAACTTTCCGATTAACAAAAAAATCTGTAAAAATTTCCACATATAAACAATTTGGAGGCGGGGGCTCAGTTTTTCATAAAACCTTATAGTAAATTGATGATGTGCAATTCACTTTTTTGCTTGTATGCACAAGTTGTATTCAACTACTGAATCCTTTGCGAGATGTTTAAATAAAGCCATTCTTGGAGTTTCCGAGGAAGATGCCATCGTAAGAACTGAAGAAAACTTGAAAAAGACAAAAAGAAGAGCAACATCTCGTCCCCAAAAAACAAAACAACGCAATCCCAACGCGAGTGGTTCCAAAATGGAGGATCGATTTACTATAACGTTGTATGATAAAGTGATCCTCCATTAAATTGTTTAAATATTAAAATTTTTTCAAATTTTTCTTTTTTGATAATCGGAAACTTTATGTAATAACGGATAAGACTGCCCTGAAAAAAAAAACAAAAAAAAAACAATGAAAAACAACAAATTTAAAGTTGGTGGTACTCTCCTTCAGGTGCGCCGAAAAATGAAATAAAAAGGTTAATAGCAGTGCCTTGTCAGTTATCTTTATGAAAACTCCTATATAAGAGGAATTGTTGCCAAAATACACAATATATATATATATATATATATATATATATATATATAAAAGCCATGATGCCAAGTTCGTGAACAGCAAGGATAATCCGAAGAGATTTACTTAATATTAAACATTAAGTGTTAGATATGTGTAGAGAGCTCAATGAATGTTATTTAGAGCAATATGATATTTATAAATATATATATAAAATGTGAATTAATAGTTATTCATATGAGAGTACCCACATATATACTCCATTTTTGTGGACTCATGTCAAAGAAAAATGAGCTTAGTAAATGAGAGTTGTGCAATAATTAGAAAGTTAATCTCTCGGACCGTTATAATAAGTGCAAGTCCAACAAAACGCTCTAGATACGCGCCCTTGTACCAGACGAAGTAGTCCTTCAGTAAATACCTATAATAATGTCGACTGAGGCAGAAAACTTTTATTTGTTTATTTTCTTTTGTTTTCTCACACATTAAACAATAAATAATAAATTGGTTCATATTTTGACCTCGAAAGTGAAATAAAATATTTAAAATACGGGAGGTTAACGATTATTGATTGACGAAATGTTCCACATTTTGACCACTTCCATGGCTAAAGGTAATGGCGGTTAACAATAAACATATATTAAATATTTTCTTAGCTCGGCTTAGTCTGGCAAATCCACAGACACCTTGCAATCTGGACAAAATTTGACTGTTTTAAATTATAATACTGATTTTGTTTTTTACTGATGTTCACTATTGCGGCAATAGAAAATGAGCAATCACTATATATATATATAAAGAAAAACTCAACACGTCATTTAACTTGGTTATAAATTATAATTAATTTCAATGAGCTTAATTAGCTCATTTTATCAGAACGCACAATAGATATCATACTTAATAGCTCATTGAAATGAATTATGATTTATAACCAATTTAAATGACGTGTTGAGTTTTTCTTTATAAATATAATTTTACTCTGGATAACATAAATACCATATTGCTCTGGATAACATCCACTGAGCTCTCTATATAGATATAACACTTAATATTTTATATTAAGTTGATCTTGTTGGATTATCCTCGCCGTTTACGGACTGGACATATACCTATATATAAATTTGTATATTTCGGTAGCAATCCCTATTTTATAAAAGCTTCGTTAAAGATGACAGGAGTGGTACTGCGATTAAAGTTTTTATTAATTTTATTGTGTTCTTTTAAGTGTTTTCTTTTTCGGACATTCAGTCAGTTAAATGCCATACGTGGTACACGCTTTGGGCGATCATGTCTCATTGGAGACATGACAGGCTGAGTAGAAGATTATCCCGCAGTAGGTTGCCATTACTTTCTGCGATAGACTGGTTGCCAGGACTCAATCTGTATTGTTATTTAAACCATAGCTAAAGTGAAGAGACAGATTAATACCTTTCTCAAGGGTATTTGTGCGTAAGTGAATGCAAAGAATTCAATTGGAATTCGAACTCGGTTCCTCGAGTTCTCACTCCGAGCCGATTATTCACTACATCCGGACATTAAGTGTATAAATACTACTCGACTAGCATCCAGGTCTCACCCTTTTACAGTGAAACCGATAAAATGTAACCTCAATTTTTACTCTAATAGCTTCTTTTCTCGCACTTCCCGCCTATGGAATTCCCTTCCGTATACCTTCTTCGCCGACAGCTACAATCTCAAGAATTTAAATGTAAGGTCAATAGTCATTTGCTATCTTACTAACTTGCATCCTTTCTCTCAAGCTCTTTTCTCTATCCACTCCACCACCATCACACCGGTATTTTCATCCTTCTATTACCCTCTTCCTGACACCCCTATAACCTATCCCTCTTTCCCATCACTTTCCCTCTATGTAACCCCCTGCGCAACAGTGGCTGTAAAATTGCATTGATTGGGGCGAAATGATTAAAAAATTTCACAATATACTCGTAGAAAATACTACTATAATAGACTCACTCACATGTAAATAAAGGATAAACAAATAATTCGAGCATTAATAAAAAAGAAAAGAAAAACCCAACACTCAATATTATCGACTATGAACATGAATACAACATGATATTCCTGTTTGGAACATAATAAAAATATATTGTTAGCACTTTAAATATACATATAAAGAAACGAACAGATTCAGTTAAAAATAATAAACGAACAAATAAAATCCTTGATAATGATCCATAGAATAACTGAAAACGATCTGATATATTGAACATTTCGACAGTTCTTTATACTTTTTATATAGAGAAGTAAAATCACTCATGCAAACATGAAAAATGGAATGATATGTTTATTTGGAGTTTTTATCTGACATATTTAATAAAACTTTTGAATATATATATTGAGCACTCTGGAGAAGAAAATTTTAAAAACAGTTTCCACTTCGGCTATAATGCGTGACTCTTCAGAAATGAATTGAGTTCTCTCGGTGACTGGCGTCTGTATACATTG
>JBBBDQ010001128.1:965000-1032500 GCA_037127315.1 Ascarosepion bandense | reverse complement strand
GACTTATAAACCTTATGTTCAGTAATCTTTTGTTACCAGAGTTCATATTGCAATTTTTGACACTAATGGTTGTCTCTGGCACTCCGTGTTACTGGTTCTCATGTTGTGTTCATCTCTTGGTCTGCTTAGGAGATTTTTGAAATCTAGCATATGTGCTGATTCCTTTAGTTTACGTAATTTCCAGTGGCGTTCTCTTTCTATTATTTCAAATTCACCCCATAGGTGGCGGTGATCCCCTTTCGTCCTCTACATGTGGTCAGCCATGCCTTTTTCCATCTACTCTCTTGTTACGGCCTTGCGACGTTTTTGTAGCCTAACCTTAAGAGAGCGACCTGTTTCTCCTTTATATTTCTTTCCACAGCTACATAGAATAGCGTACACACAGTTAGTCATGTCCCCTTCTGTTGAGGGACTTACTCGGAAGAGGTACCTCCAATGTGTAGACATACTTCTGAATATCGTCCTGATTTTATATGGACCAAAGATCCTTTGTATTTCTTCCGATAGCCCCTTTACTTGGTGTAGACAGACCGAGGCGGTTTTCTGAGAGTTGTTATCCTCATGAAACCTCCTTTCCATGTTCAGGGTTTGATTCGAAATTTTTAGCACCTGAAGAAGGTCGGAGCGTACAACAGCTAAAATTTTGTACAAATGGCAACCAAGTTGAGGGCAATTGTCCGAATAATGTAAATAGCCTAAATACTACCTCATCTTAGAAATATAGGCAAATTCTTTTTATTAGCTGAAAGCAAGACTCCTTAGTGAATGTGACTAAAAAAAAAAAAAAAAAAAAAAAACAAACTGCTCAGAATCGTAAAATAAAAAAAAATGCATTTGAACAATAAAACTATGATATTATTGAATTACAAAAGCTTATAATTACTTATATAATTTTTTTTTATTAAGGACATTATCTTAACGAGAAATAATGAAATTTTACAAGATTTGTTCAATTTAAAAATCTTAATTCAATGATTTTGCCCCAAGATTTAAAAAATAATTCTTTATTGTTTTTATGTATATATTATATAACGGATCCATTTTTTCAACTATACACGATATTATCAAAAAATAAGTGCGGTGACTAAATTAGATTTAAAGACAAGATTTCTAAAATTAGGTGACGGAGAATATTTTTCAGTTTTTAAAGATGACTGAATACTTTACAAATTATATAAAAAGGAGCTCACCTGTCTTATTCCTAAATTGTGTTTTAACAGAAAAATTCTTCGTAGAAATCTGGCAACACATTTCAGTACTTGTTACGTGATTGACGAGTGATAAGAACTATGTTACCACCGCTAGTGTTTACTTTAAAAAATAGTATCTCTGTTATTGTAAACTTAACACAATATTTTTAATGAAATCACATTAATTATACTTTAAATTAACTTCCATTCCTCAAATAAAGTTTCAAAAAAATATAATTGATTTGGGGAAAATAAAATATTGTTATATTTTAACTATTTATTGAAACTATATATATATATATATATATATATATATATATGTGTGTGTGTGTGTGTGTGTGTGTGTGTGTGTGTGTGTGTGTGTGTAAATATATATATATATATATATATGTATATGGCACAATCATATAAAAATGTGGTTTGTGTGTGAATGTTTGATTTATATTAATATAATTCTTTGCATCTCTTTTTCTCTCTCTCTCTCTCTCTCTCGCTCACGCACACACACACACACACACACACACACACACACACACACACACACACACACACACACACAGGACAAAGAAACAGTACGTTGAACCATTATTCCTATTGGAGAAATTCTTAAGTAACTTGAAAATTAGCGTTTGGAATCCGAAATTATTAATTAGACCCGAAAATTGACAAGCGGCCCCGCTGAGAAATATCAAACTTCATCAGATCTTTGTAACTCCGCTTTCAAATAATTTTGAACGAAACTGCACAAGCCTTCAACACAGAAGGAAAATAGTTTGCCTGTGTGGTAGATACAGTCATATTAAAAATGCTTTAACTATGTAAAATACAGGAAATTAGTTTCTTTCGTGGTAAAAGTGATTGTCTAAGTGGCAGGCATGTAGGATTCAGTAGTTAGTAAATTTACATGAGAGAATAGTTTAGTTTTGTTCAAGTCAGCAATAAAAAGAAACTAGTCACCAAGTTAGTCCCGAAATCACAATCGAAATCACAATATGGCAATTTAGGTTGTCAGTCGAACCATTTGTCACAGATCATTTGTATTAGTGATATTTAATTTTTTTTATTTTTTATTTTTTACTGAACTTGCTTCCTAATAAAAAATATTGCGATATTCATCTTAGTGGGTGGATGGGGGTCGGTTTTCTGCAAGGAAAATAAAGATTCAAAATATTGTTTTATGTAGTGGAGCTTGAAAACTTAACGTTGACTTTTATGGAAAATAATTTCAAAATTTAGATTGACACGTAGATATGAAAAAGATTTAGATTGATATGAATTGAAACGCACGCACACACACACACACACACACACACACACACACACACACACACACACACACACATATATATATATATATATATATATATATATATATATATATATATATCAGCATGCAGTGTGGGTATAGAAGAATCCAAACGAGTATTCTGTACATACAGTGGTAGCATAACTCTCTAAGAGAGCTTTCTATATATGTATATAAATACATATAGAGCAAATATAAGAAAAATTAAGGCAGACACTTTATTTCATGGTAAATCGGATGTGTGGGCCTATTTCAGGTGAACCATCATCAGATTCCGTCTTTATTTTGCAAAGTATTTTACACTAACATTCGTGCCTGCCTTAATTTTTCTCATATATATATATATATATATATATATATATATGCATACGTTCCCAGATAGAAAATGACAGCTCTAGACAGACTGGTATGAATATAACTGATTTGAACAGAATTTCATATAGAAACACCAATAATTTACAGAAATAAAGACATCATGACATGTCGATCGAAATATAGAAGACTGTAATAGACGCTAACAATATATGAATAGCAAAACTAGCATATGTGTGTGTGTGTGTGTGTGTGTGTGTGTGTGTGTGTGTGTGTGTGTGTAGTGTATCGAGGCAGAAGATAATTTTCTAAACATATTCTTAAATATAAGAGACAATGAATGTCCATTAAGTTTAATCATGAGCCGTTCTAAACATCGTATTTTGGTTTTAATTTCAGTTAAAAATATTTTTGTCTTTAATTTTAACTTGAAATTTTTGTCTTTATTTTTGTCTGTATACTACAATGTTACAGGAAGTACTGAAGATTAACGAATTGGTTTTAGCAATCAACATATTTAATTTATTTGTTTGAACATTATTTTAATCGATACTCGTATTTGAGTAGATTTTTTTTTAATCAAACAGTATCTTTATATATGTATATCTACGGGCCTGATTTATATAAATTTTGTTACGAAAATGTGTGTCATTCGGGAGGATTCGAACCTGCTGAATGACACATACGCACGCACACACACACACACACACACACACACATATGTTAAGATAGATAGATAAATAGATAGATAGATAGATAGATAGATAGATAGATAGATAGATAGATAAACTCCGCAATGACGCAGACTGCACATCAACATGGTTTATTTATTCTCATCTTAATTTTATGCTGGTTCAATGCATGTTGGAAGAGAGTGCTCAAATGATTTTTTCTGCAGTAGGCTTCGATCTCATTCTGCCGTAGACTGGCTGCCACCTAAGGCTACAGAACCCAATCTGTCCTGTTAAGCATGTCTCATTAAATAATATATATATACCAATTTAATTTTACAATATAAAAACACTTACATTCTTAGATCCTGATTGCCACACATTTCTATATTCGTTTACCCCTTTTTCCCACATCCTTACTTTCACCCTTTCTTTCTTTCTTTCTTTCCTCTTCAAATATTACTATCAATAATTATGATTTAACCCCCTTTGATTAAATCTCCATTTTTTTAAATATTTTTTTAATTTTATAATTTTACATCTAAAATTTTAATTTTCTATTTCTATATAGTATTTGTCAATTTAAATTTTACACTTGTTATTAAAAACAGTAACGCAACTTGATAAGATTTAACTCCCATGAACATCGCGTGAACTTAGATTCAGATCTATTAAACGATCAGTCTGTTATATGCAATTGATGTCATCGACGTAGGACAATATGTATATTTATTAATATATATATATATATATGTGTGTGTGTGTGTGTGTGTGTGTGTGTGTGTGCGTGTGCGCCTGTGTGTGCGTGTGTGTGTGTGTTTGTGTTTTTCCCTCCTGTCAGGCTCAGGGGTTGGATTATTTCCCTTTTTTTCTTATGTCTTAATAAAATATACGCAATAGTTCTTCTTCTTCTTCTTCTTCTTCTTCTTCTTCTTCTTCTTCTTCTTCTTTGTGTGCTGTCTCTTCAGAACGTAGGTGATCATGGACTTCCACTTGGCTCTGTCTCTTGTCGTTCTCAATAATTTTTCTCTTGGTATCTCTTCCAAGCCGCTCTCCTTTAACCATTTGCTCAGACCTAACTAGAACGTCTCGCGCTGCTTTCCCCTGTCTCTTCTTCCATTTATCCGACTTGTGTGTAACAAGTTCTCCAGGCCCCCTTCCTCATTACGTGTCCCAGGAACTTCATTTACCTCTTCCTGATATTTAGTATGCTCTGTCGATGGTATCCTCAGCATCCTTCTGTAAAACCACATTTCTGCTGCCTCAGGCCTCTCTTTCATCTTTGATGCTCATAATGTTATCCGAACGAGTAAAACAGATGCAGAAAGACTTTTATCTGTGCTTTATAGACTACACAGTGGTAGGTGCATCAATATATATATTGCCATCATAGAAAAAAAAAAAATATATATATATATATATATGATTGTGAGTGATTGTGTGTGTGTGTGTGTGTGTGTGTATATTTTCCTCCTGTCAAGCTCAGGGGTTGGATTATTTCGCTTTTTTCTTATGTAAGATACTCAATAGTTCTTTCTCTTTTTCATGTGACGTGTCCCTTCAGGACATAGGCGATCATGGACTTTCACTTGGCTCTGTCACTTGTCGCTCACAACAATTTGTTCTCTTGGCATTTCTTCTAAACCTCACTCCACCATTCATTTGCTCAGACCCATCAAGTAGGTTTCCAGCTTATCGGTGAATGTTGGCTTGCAATATATGGATGCCTTGAATCTATGTTCTGTCTGAGATATTAGTTCATTTTTTTATCATTTCACCCCAAGCAAAGCATTCTACTGCCACTGTTGCGCAGGAGCTTATATAGGGGAAAGTGATAAGAAAGAGGAATTAGTTATATCAAGTCTCTCTTTCATCTTTGATGCTCATAATGTTATCTGAAAGAGTAATACAAATGCAGAAGGACCTTTATCTGTGCTTTATAGACTACACAGTGGTAGGTACAACAATATATATGTTGCCATCATATCGACATAAATATTTTGCCGTAAAAAATGACTGCCCGGACACAATCGTAATAATAATTATTATTTCAATTTCGATATCTTGAAATACATTTGCCTTTTTCAGTCTGTTTATCTCTTTCTCTCTAGCATGCCTGTTAGATTTATAATATACTGACTGACGCTTCGACCTGACTTTTGATTCGCAGGAATTTGCTGCCAAAAAATGAACTTCCCGTATGTTTCCTAGCGAAAACATTCTAAATATTAACGTGACTACAACACGTGCAGTCTTTTTTCCTGTGCTAAGAATTTCCCTGCAGTTTTCTTCCAATGCATTTGCCTAACATCGCTCTAATCAGAATGGAATTCGCTAAACTTTGGCATATGATGCCTACGCATAAAGGATTTTCAAAAACAAAGTTTTTAGTCACAGCTAGTTCATAGAACACAAACCAAAAAATGTATTGTTAATAATTTTGCATGATTTATTATTGCTATTTTTTATTTTTACCTTACTATAAATCCCTGCGCAGAGACACGCTTTGACCATTAAATGAAAGAACGCGAAATTTCAGAAATAAAGAATTTACTTTCGATAAAACATGTATTCGCATACCAAATCTTAGGAGAACATAGGAAAGTTTTATAGTTTGCTTGAAGCATTGTGTATATTAGGTGTATGGTTAGGTCTTGAAGGCAATCACAATGTGTTTGGTAAAATAAAGGAAGGTAAAGAGGTAGTGGGTATTACCTATTTATTATACATTAATATTTCCAGATCAAAATCTCATCTTAAGAATGGTAGGAGAGCTTGTTTTCACGTTCGTCCTGGACCGTGCCTTTCAACGAACATAATTGTAAGGTACGAAGGTTATTGTTGGTCACCATTTTGTAGTGGATTTCCTTACAATTTAATGCAGACGAGAATGAAATAAATACATTAATTCAACATTTTTCAAAAGAAATGAATTCAACACGTGGAGCAGATTTACGTATATTTATATAAAAAACCCAAAAACAAAAACAAAAACAAACAAAGAAGCTTACAAAAGAAGAAAATATGGAAATCGTATTAAAGTGTTTACAGATATTTAATAAAAGCAAAGGAACATTTATTTAATACTCGACTGTGTGTGTGTGCATGTGAGTGAGGTATGTAGTTTGTTTGAAATTAAGAAGTTGGTTTTATCAAATCATTCCTGGTTAAGTATATTTAGCCTACTCCCCCAATAGAGCGAGATGTGACTCAAGGTCTTTTTAAACGTGGGGAGCCCGACCGCGTACAGACGGGCGAAGGAATAAAAATTTCCGAGTCACCTCGATTGCCTGTTGAGCTGGTCTCGATGATGAGCACCTGGTCCATCCCTCTGGTGTAATGGGGTGGCGCGGCTGCGGGTCACTGTTCCCCGGGACCGGGCATATGCATAGTATAATTTTTCTCAGATGCACCTCTGCCCTCGCGGACGGAGATACAACTTAGCCGCACTCTGTCTTCGAGGACAGAGACGCAACTGAGAGATGATTTTTGGTCCCCACACGGCACCAAAATGTGCCAGGTAAAATCCCGATGTTGTCGTTACATTACAACGCAAAAAGTAGGGTTCGTACTCTTTTTCTATTCCTGAATAGAACGTCACCAAGCTAGAAGGGTTAATACTCTCATATCTTTCATACATGTGATGTTAACTATTCCAGTGACAGAATTTTCGATGATTGTGTGTGTGTGTGTGTGTGTGTGTGTGTGTGTGTGTGTGTGTGTGTGTGTGTGTGTGAAAAAGGTGGGTAAATGTGGCGAGCCTGGTTCGTATGAATGGGGCTAGTCTTGATTTTCTCTTTTAGATCTGCTGGTTGCATCGGGGTGGATACCTGTAGAACCCTCCCCTGGTTAAGGTAGTTCTCTTTTGTACCTAGTTAAAGTGAATGAATGTGTTCCTGGCCTGTACCCGGCTTTCTCTTTTGTTATGATCCTAGTCGAGATATTCCCAGCCTCCCCAGTTTGTTTTGGTCTCCTTTTATCTCGGCTGGTTCAGCCTTTTATTGTCCCATTCCGCTAATTTTTACCCCCCCTCCCCACTCACTTAGCGAGTGTGCTTCTTGATTTCGCCGTTTGGCGGAATACAGCGGCCGCTCTTTGTTCTGGGATGGACGTGTCTTACTAACATTGTTTATTATTTTAGTTTAAAAATTTGTTGTATTTTCAGTTTGTTTCTTGGGTTCATCCCCCTCCCATCATTTCAGTTTTCATTAAATCTTTTAAATTATGCATTATATTGTATATAAATACATTTTATTGTCATGGGTTTTCCCCGTTTTTAGGAGACCCTCGTAAATATGTGGTATTCTGGTGTATGAAGGATTGGGAGATGATGGATGGGTTCTTTTGCTGATTGAGCAAATTGTAATGAGTGAATGGGTCGTGATAGTTTTTAGCTAGGTATAGGATAGTTAACTGAAGACCACCCTCTATCCCTCCCCTTGTTCGGCCTTGTGCCATAATTTTTATTTTAATGCAAATAAATATTGTGTGTGTGAGTGATGTTCACGTGGTTTGTTTGAAATTAAGTAGTCTGTATTTTTTACATATCTATCTATCTATCTATCTATCTGGAAAACCAAATTCAACCCAAATTTTGTTTAGACAAGTTAACCATAAAAACTTCACAGCAAGGTAAGGTTTCGTTACCTATTCGCGAATGTTCATCTTTTTGCGAAATGTACACATCACATTGATACCTTTGGAATCCTATATATTCTAAGTAAATTTTCGGTTTCAATATATATATATATATATATATATATGTGTGTGTGTGTGTGTGTGTGTGTGTGTGTGTGTGTGTGTGTGTGTGTGTGAAAAATAAGTAAAAAATGGTTATTTTTGCAGAAATCGACCGATCTTGTGTGTCAAATTTTCAAAGCCTTTTTTTCTCGTGATCCCAAAATATCTCAATTGTCTCTTTCTGATTTTTATGTAAAATTATCCTTTTTCTTTCCAGTTTCTTCATATTTTTCTCACTGCATACGTACTCCATCTATTATATTCTTAATATTCTTCTGGCAAACCAAATTTCTGTTGCGGCAAATATTCTCATCATCTGTGAGAAAATTATCCGTACAGGAAGCTTGACACTGCATAATAATTTATCACCTTCTGTTCCCAATGAAAGCTTTGCTGTTTCATCATACTTTTCTTTCGTTTTAAGAATGCATCTTTTGCTATTCGAATTCGTCTTCGAATTTCTTTCTCGGTTTTGCGGTATTTGAACTTCTGTACTTGCTTAATTTCGTCATCTCTACTTTGTAGTTCGCATCTCGAGTTGTTCCTCTTGCTGACAACCATCTTCTGTCTTACAATTGCTGCTTAGCCCTTTCTTCCGTTTTCTATCTTGTCTAGGAGATCCTTTACTTTTGTCTGGGACTTCAAATTCGTATCTTATGTTGTTTAGATAAAAATTCCAGGTGGGATCTCCCGCTTCGTAATTCAATAAATAACCTATAGATTTGAATATGTATTTAATTTATCAGCGAAACGTGAAATGGTTTCTAAATTGAGACGCAAAGTAACTTTTAGTGATTGAGTTGTATTCAATGGCTTATTAATTCTTTGCTGATTATTTAAAGCCAAAAAATCCTATTTTTAGATTGTAAGATTTTTGGAGATATGTGAGTTCGGGTGCAGTGGATATCGACTCCGAACGACAGATCGGGGAGCCGAGTTCGAATTCCACTTGAATTTCCTGCAGTCACTTACGCGCAAATACCCTTGGGAAAGGTATTAATCCGTCTCTTCCCTCCAGTTATAGGTTAAATAATAGGGCAGATTGGGTTCTATAGCCTTGGCTGGCAACCAGTCTACTGTAGAATGTAGTGGAACCTACTGCGTGATAA
This sequence comes from Ascarosepion bandense, assembly GCA_037127315.1. Classification (NCBI taxonomy): domain Eukaryota; kingdom Metazoa; phylum Mollusca; class Cephalopoda; order Sepiida; family Sepiidae; genus Ascarosepion; species Ascarosepion bandense. Next base: position 1,023,172 of record JBBBDQ010001128.1, on the reverse strand, counting down.
TCATCTGCCCAGTCAGTCATGTCCCTTTTGAGACATGATCGCCGAAGCGTCAATCATATATGGCACTTAACTGACTGACTGAATATTTTAGTGATACAAGTCTTGCTAATTACCCCATAGGTAGGGAAGAAGATGGATTCATATTCTTTCCAAGGCTATTTGTGTGCAAGTGAATACAACGAAATCAACTGTATTTCGAACACGGCTCTCCCATCAACAATTTCGTGCCATTATCCGTTACACCAACCGCACATCCAAGATGGTATTCCCAAGCAGTCATCGATCTAGGTACTGACCAGGCTCGACGTTGCTTAACTACGGTGAACCAATGTTTCGGCGTTATGTGGCTGTAAGGCACAGTTTCATTTATCATCAGCATATTTTGGCTTTAAAATAAGAGAAATGTGATTTCATATTTTTGGAGGCCAGACTATATCTGACGTCATATTATCAGTGTTATTTAGTAAGTATGTAAGAATACAAATATATTTTACTAAAGTTTATACAAAGAACATCTAAATATTACCGACGTATGTCGGTCCCTCGGTCTTTCTGGGTCACTTTAAGTGCTATTGACTTTTTCCATTCTCATGTTTGTTTGTTTTTTTTTTTTTGTCCGCTTCTGAACGAAGGCAGCATTCATTTCCGCGATGTCTGCTTTGTTATTTCGGCTTCATTCGTTCTGTTACTTCTCTTCCTGCACCATGTCTGCCTCTTTCCCATTACGTTGTTACTTCGCAACGCCCAGAAAAGTTCGGCGTTGTTATTTCTTCTTAAGAATCTCGGCATAGGTGAGAAAACACAAAACATTCCTGGCAGAAATCTACAATTGGCTTGCAAATGTAGATATCATTTTTTTTCGTGCAGGTAATGGTGTTGGATAGATCTTCTGTAGGAGTTGTTGTTGACTCAAAATTCAGTATTCACCGCCCATATTCAAACACGAAGTTAATGAGATTTATCTTCTTCTCATATACCGTGTCCCTTCAGGACGTAGACGATAATGTCTCTTCACCAATTCTTGTCCTTCGTAGCTCTTAATAAATTTTTTGTTCTTTTTTTGTAATTTCTATTAAACTTTGTTCTGCCATCTATATACTCAAGCTACCTAAGTATGTTATGCTTTGTTTTCTTCTGTCCTTCAATCTGTCCTGTGAATATCAAATTTTTCAAGCCCTCTTTTCTTATTAGGTGCACTAGAACTTTTATCTTCCTCTTATAAGTTTCGTTTTTGATTTCATTTTCTCTAAAGATTATCATCAATATGGCATAGAGGTTTACTGCTGATTTTTTTTTCAAGAAATCAATAATTTATTATGCATTACATGTATAGATTGACTTTAGTTCATGACAGTAATGGAAGAGCAAAGTAAGCCAACATATTATTACATTTGATGTGTTATTAAGTACATTTGCAGGCAATTAAAATTTGAAATATTTGGGAAGTGATTGAACAGAGGATGGAAAATGCAATGCTGAAATCCGAAACACGCATTGAACTAGCAAATAAAGCATAACAGAAGCTAAGCAAAATGTTAAGAAACAGGAACATTTAATTAGAATCAAAAGAAAATATTTTTAAATTGTTATGTGATATAATGGCAATGAATACTGGACGATCTCCCCACAGTTGCAGCAACAGATTTGTCGTTCTACAGCAGGATACTGAAAATTCGTGGACGGCGCGATTAAGCCACTAGGAGGCCTTAAAAACACTAGCAACAAAAAGAGCACTTCTACTCCAGAAGAGACAGCTGAAATTTCTTCAACAATAAGAAAGAAGTGCTTGGAAAATCTAACGCTTACAGGGCGTATTGAGGACTGGAGAGATATCGGGATGTAGCGAGCCACGTACGTCTTGATGAGGTTGTGTGAATGGGGGGCGCAACGGTGGGGGTCTACTAAAGAGACACAAACTGCCATAAGGGATAAGAAGTTTCTGTGAGGCATGATTGTTCATGTTCTGAATGGACGCGTCATATAAGAGAGGAGAAGTAGCTGCTCACAAACATTAAAGTTTTTAATCTTCTAATTTTTTACTATGAGGAAGCAAGCTGAAAAGTGTATCACCGTTAACATTAATATAAGGTTTTTGTCGATTATAATATTAGGCGTAAAATGTTGAATTCTTTTAAAAAATATTAGTATTGCCTTCCAACGGAGACACTCATAATACATGGTTTTGTTTATCCGTAGCTAAACATATTTCTGACAAAATCTAAAACAACTCCTCTACTGACGCCAGTGTGGCTTAAGCAACCCTAATATGAGCAAAAAGAAAAAAGTAAAAAAACAAACAAACAAAAAAAACAAAAAAAAACCCCGTAAAATTAATAAAAAAGAACAATAAATTCCTTTCTTATCCACAAAGCATAAAACATTTAAGAAACCATTAAAACAACATCAGTAAAAATTCTCTCGAAAATATTAAGTAACTCGAGTACTTATCAAAATCTTAAGTTTCTTATAGAAAGATTGTGTATGAAGTTATATAATTCTTTTAATCGTTTCACTCCAAGCAAGGCAATAAAACCCCTAAGACGCAAGAAGGGTTACTGAGAGTTAGAGGAAAAGATCAAAGAAAAACAATATTAAGAAGAGAGGACAATAAAAGAACACGAATTAAGAAGACAGTAGGTAACGATTGTCATTGAATTTAAATTTTTGAAGATGAAAGTTAACAAGGAAGCTTGAAGCTGGAAGAGAGTTCCACAAGTGGGAAGTGTGATATAAAAAATAGTAAAGAATTTACCGTAACGTCTTACCATTTCAACTGTAAAATGATAAAATCTTGCCCCCAATCGGTTAAATCATAAAAATGGGGACCAAAGAGGAAAATTAATCCGAACAATAACCATGTAAATATTCATGGAAAAATCACAGAGAAGTTATATTACAGACTGTGAGAAAGCGACTGAAGCCGACGAAATGCTAGGTCAGGAGCAATAACATTGAAGATTCTTCTTTGTATTTTTTTCAAGTTACTCTAAATACGCAATAGGAATTGCAGATCAGGGATGGCAGCAGTATTCAAAGCCAGAACGAATGGCAGGTTTATAAAAGTGTAAGATAGATTCTGACAAAAAAAAGTCTAGCATGACACAGGGAAAATAATTCCCTACCAGCAGACCTCGTAATAAATTGAATATAAGGTTTCCCTTTCATATAAGCGGAAAAAATTAGTCAGCGAAGGCGCAATAAATTACTAGCCTGGAGGTTGGCATCAGGGTTGTCTCAAAGGGGGCTTACGGCCATATCACGTTGAATACACCGGTTCTCGCTCGATCACCGAGGTTAAGCAATGTTGAGCCTGGTCAGTAATTAGATGGGTGACTGCTTGGAAATACCAGGTGCTGTAAGCGTGTAGTGACGGATGTGCGTTGTGGTGCAGTGAATATCGGCTCAGAAAGAGAAATCGGTGAGCCGAGTTCGAATTCCAGTTGAATATCCTGCTTTCACTTAAGCACTGGTACCCTTGGGAAAGGTATTAATCCGTCCCTTCCCTCCAGTTATTGGTTAAATAACAGGGTAGGACTTGGGGACCCTGCCCTTAAAAACAAATCCCAATGAATCTTGACAGTCGAAAAGAAAAATGTATTACTAGACACAAAACTTATATAAAAACAACAATAAACTGTTGAAAAAAAAAGGTATTACCAGCAATAAATAAATGAAATTTAGTTGGCAATAAATGACCCGCCGAGGTTAATATGCCATAAAAACAAAACAACCAAATCTCTCAAAGCATTAAATGAGAGAAGTTTCGTTTTGGTGGCGTTAACATTAAGAAGCTATTCCTTGTTTCAGTTAACAGCAGACAGAAGATCATTTTTAAATCAGCTGTCAATATGATCTTTTATCGAACCGCTCAGACCTACTATTTTAGACTTGAAATGCTCGTGTCATCAGCGTAGATAGCAAGTTGAGGAAAGGTGTTATCAGGAAGGTCCCAGATGAACAGTGGGAACACTGTAGGTCGAGTCCTTGGGGGACACTTGCATAGATATAAAAAGATGCAGAAGAGTGGTCGTTAATGACCGCCTCCATTGCGCAATTTTACAAGAATGGCTTGAAACAGTTAAAAAGTTCGTCCACAGTCTTTTAACTTGTGAAGAAGATCAGCATGTCAAATCTTGTCAAATGCCTTCTAGATATCCAAAGCAACAGTTCGAGTTTCACTATTCTTATCTAAAGCTTTATAGACTCTTTCAGTAATAACCTTTGACACATCAAGAATTTACTTAGAAAAGCAAACGCGATATTGCTTATCTGAAAGAAGACACTGCTAGATAAGATGCTTAACCAATATGTGATAAAGTAATGTGTCTTCATTTTATGATATGATACATTACGTGTTAAACTGCGTTAAGTCTCTGAAATATGATATATGTGTGATGAGGTCAGTCAATTAAGTACTATACGGGATACACGCTTGGGCGATCATGTCTCTTTTGAGATATGACTGAACGGGCAGAAGATTTTCCTGTAGTAGGTTGCCATTGTTTTCTGTCGTAGACACTAGTTGCCAACCAAGGCTGTAGAACTCACTCTCTCCTGCTATTTCACCAATAGCTGGAGGGAGAAAAGATGGATTATAATTTTTCCAAGGGTATTTGTGCGTAAGTAAATGCAATGAACTCAATTGAAATTCGAGCTCTCCGATTTCTCGTCTCGAGCCAAGATCCGCAGCACATTGTGTTAATGATATTCCATATGTGCAAGCGTTTATCAATCGTATGCAATGGCGAGACCGAGAAAAATTTATTTTTTTATATCCGTAAATAAACTGCCCTATTCTTTTTATAGAACCATTTGTGGTTTGCATGTCCTGAACTCCTTATTTTGAACTCATTACTTTTTTTCCAGTATTTCACGTTATAACAAAGAGTTCTGTTTGTATATATATATATATATATATATATATATATATATATATATATATATATATATATTTAAATAATGGATTTTCTTCATTTTGATTTGTGCAGATTTTTCTCTTCCATTTTTATTTCACGCTACTTACGCACATTCCCAAAATAACCGCTGCGCATTAATCTTAACAAAAAAAAATCACTATTTTATTTTCTTTATTTTCATTCGGCATGTTTTTAAAACTATTTTATATTCAACTGTCTGTTGTGAAATACGTATCACTTAAAGAAATTCACATTCCCCCGAAGAGCGTTCTTTCATTTTTCTTCGTTTCTCGTTATCGCTTTCTCGCTTTGCATTTAATTATCTCTTCAAAATTCGTTTCTCTTTTCTTCTTTTTATTCTAAAATATCCGATTTCTGAATGGCGTAAAAATCTAGAATTAAATCAAATTATTCACTTACCTAGCAAAGAAGTTAAGTCTTCTACAGGTTAAGCATGACCAACTAAGACAAACTTAGACACGCTAAGATCAGTCCTGATATGTTAAAACAAATTTTGTACCTACTTAGCACGTGAGTGGGAGCTTGGTAATCTTTGTCTAGTTGCCCGAACGTCCGTGCTCGGCTTCCCCACTTTAAAAACAGACCTTGTGTCACAACTGGACACAGAGGGGGAGTTGGGTAAATTCACCTGGCACGGGAGTTAATCATTAGCCATTGAAAGTTTACTGAGTCGTAGTTAACGTCTTCTGTGCTGTTAACGTTGTGGTTAACGTCCCCTTAGCTGGGATCTCTTTACTTCAAATAGGAGAAGTTGCCTAGCCCCGGAGATTCCGACCCTGGATCAGCACCTTCCTCATCGCACTCAAAAGTGTTATACCAAAGTCAGCGTGACAGTGGTCGCATGGGCTGGGCAAAAAATCAGTTTTTGTTTTTGGTTCATATGAATAAATAAGCGTATGGTGCTTCCCACGTTAAAAAGACCTTGTGTCACGTGATGGAGAGGCGGGGTAAATATACTTACCTGGTAAATTGCTTGACGTGCGTAGTGTAGCATTTATTGTCACAGAAACTGGAATTGGTGTGTCGAGTTCAAATTCTAACCAATGCCGTTGCGCTTGATTTCACACAAATACCCATGGACAAGGTTGAGTACTTGTAATATCTCTTCCATCAGGTAGGAGTTAATAGCAGAACAATCAGTCTACGAGAAAGACACTTCTAAACTCAAAAGGGCAAAAGTCTAGAAATCCTACTTGTTCCGAAAAATACTGTAGTAACTGCTTATGTGTTGTGGGTATGGCCCTAGATGAGTCAACAAGGCTTATACTCAAGAACTAATCGTTAGGTTATTATACTAGAACCAACATAATATTTCTTGGGTCAGTCGTGTTACCTGGTGTTTCTTGTTCCCATCCAAGTAATATACGACTGATAGTGTTCAACATTTATCTATATTTTTGTGATGAATTGTTGTAACTATTTACATAATTCGGGCTGTTGTTCTCATCTATGTCACCAGTAGAAGGCTGGTGCTTACAACAGCCTAAACATCGGGAATATGTCAATAAGATGAGTAAATATCTCCCATATATATAAATATATACATATATGATAAAATATAGTTTTAATGACAGGAAAAGGAACAAATGGGAAATGTTTAAGAATTTAGCATATTTCCATTTTAGTTAAGCTTCATCAGAAAATGAAATATGAAGAAAAGATGTTGGTATTTTTATTTGTGCATTCCTTCTTTTTCATTGGTTGAATAGACCACACGTGAATTTGTTTTATCCGGTAGTGTCTGTATGTATAATTTATGCGCACATATATATCATAATTCTAATTGGTGTATGTGCAAATCGGTTGCTAATGTGTGTATGTTTGTGTCGGTGAATCTAGTGGGCATTTTTATTTCTATCTGGTGAAGTCCGTGTTGTTAATCGGAGGAAGTTTTATGCGGGAGCGAAAAAAATTAGGATACACCAGTTATGGCTGTAGCTAGTTTAATTTTAGATTCTTTAAGTGTGGATTTTATAAAAATTAAGGATATAATAAAGTGTGTTTGATCTGCGTTTATTGATGGGAAAGTACTTAACAGGATTCCTTTTCATTATTAACTGCGATATACATTGAGTTTTTTTTTCTGTATATATAAAATAGTTATTCTGTATCTCTTTTTTTTCATTTTGATCTTGACTTCTGAAGAGTCTTTAATAGCAGCGAAACATGTTAGATTGAGATAGCTTTCCTTTTTTACTTTGTTTATTTTATCTCATATCTATCTATCTATCTATCTATCTATACACACACACACACACACACACACACACACATCTATATATATATATATATATATATATATACATATATATATATATAGGAAAGAATATTAATAAAAAGTTTTGAATTTAAAAATGTACTTTTTTTTAACAGTATTTGTTTATTTTTATTATATTTTATATTTCAGACCGCCCTCGGTCCTTCATCAGAAACAACTGATTTTTAAATTTGAATTAGAAACGTATTTCACGATAGCGTTCGAATATTTTTTTGTTTACATCACGTGGTGTGTTTGTTCACAACATGCGGCATGTCCGTAGAGAAAGTCTGTTTGTTTTAGATAAAAATTTCTTGGAATATCTGAAATAAATTTTTACCTATTGAAATATTTGTAAAGATTCAACACACCTAAGTCCCTATTTAACCCTAGCTTGTGTGTATTTAATTTTAAAATCCAGTATGTTTCTTTCTTTCTGCGTGTGTATGTAGAACTAAAATTGGAGTCTATTAGTAAACATTTGCAATTTTCTAAAGTATGATCAGGTTGATTAAAATGGGCTGCAATTGGGGAGTATACATTTTTTTGTCGTATATTTAGTTTGTGATTATTGAAGCGAAATCTAAAGCTATTACCGGATTCGCCGATATATCCACTGTTGGGGCAAATTGAGCAGAAGAGAAAGTAGATGATGTTTTTGCTGTCACAAGTAAGGTTTGGTGGGTGTAATTTTATTTTGGTGTTGGGTACAGAGAATGTTTTGTCTGTTATTAAATGTTTACAAATTAAACAGCGAGGCTTCCCACATTTTAAATTCCCTGATAGGTTTGTATTATTTAAATATTTGTTAGAAGTGAGGATAGTTGATAGGTTGGGTGTTTGTTTCTTTGCATTTATGGGTGGTTTATCGAAAATGTCTTTGATGTTTTTGTTTGATTGGAGGTTCCTGTAATCATTTTTTAAATTTTTGATAAGTGTGTAGGAATATTGATTATGGTTAAAAACCATGGGAATTCGGTTGTTATCTTTTCGTTTTTTGTATGTGAGAAGTGTGCTACGATCTATGTGGATGGTTTTATGTAGTGCTTCCTTTATTATTTTTATTGGATATTTACATTTTAGAAACTGTTTTATTGGGTTGTTAATGTTGTTTAGAAAATCTGGATGGTCTGAGCAAATGCGTTTTATTCTAATAAATGAGCTGTATACGATAGATATTTTTAATTTGAGGGGATGGCAACTGTTAAAGTGTAGGAATTTATGTTGGTTTGTGGGTTTGTTGTATAGACTGGTGGAAAGTGTATATTTATTTAATTTTACCATGACGTCTAAGAAAGGGACGGATGTGTATGAGTACTCCATGGTAAATTTGATTGTATTGTGGAAGTTGTTGCAGAAAGTGAAGAAGTTTTTTAATTTTTCTAATCCATGAGTCCATATTAAGAAAATATCATCAATGTATCTAAAATAATGTGATGGTTTGTATTGTGAACTGTCTAGTATCTTTTTTTCTAAAATATGCATAAAGATATTGGCATAACTAGGTGCCATTTTCGTGCCCATTGCTGTGCCACTAATCTGTAAATAGTGTTTGTTGTTGAATTTAAAATTATTGTGTGTTAAGATGAAATTTATTAATTGGCATAAATCTGTGATTTGGTTGTTAGGTAATTTGTTTTTAAGGAAATCATGGCAAGCTGCTACTCCTTCAACATGTGGAATGTTCGTGTACAGAGACGTAACATCCATCGTTACTATGATATTATCACCTAGGACTAAATTAATGCTTTGTAACTTGTTGAGAAAGTCAGTAGTGTCTCTAATATAACTAGGTATGTCAGGTAATAAAGGTTTTAGGATATTGTCTATGTATCCAGATATAAATTCTGTGAGGGTACCAATGCCTGATAATATGGGTCTGCCAGGTGGTGTGACTTTAAGTTCTTTTGAAATTTTGTAGATTTCTTCATTATTTGCTTGATGTGGGTTGGATGAAGAGGTGTTAGGGTGTTTTTCTGAAATGATTTTGGGGAGTTTGTGTAGTTTTGGGATAGTATAGAATGTTGCTGTTTTGGGGTTCTCAGGAATAAAAGATTTTATTTTATTTTTTATGTCATGATTCAGGTTCTGAATGAGAAGTGATAATTCTGTTTTGTAAGTGCTAGTCGGATCTAGAGGTAAGGGTACATAGAACTTGTTATTTTGAAGTTGTGATTCTGCTTCTTTAATATAGTTGTTAGTGTCTAAGATGGTTATAGCTCCGCCCTTATCGGCTGGTACGATAATTATGTTTCGGTTGTTCTTAAGTGTATAGATGGCTTGGTGTTCTACTTTAGATAGGTTGTGTATTTTTGTTTGGTGTCCTTTATTTTTTAAGAAGTTGTCCATGTGTTGTCTGGCTTTGTTGGCATATTGATCCAAGTGTTGGTTGCGTCCGCTTGGTGGAGTCCATAGGGTATTATTTTTCGTAAGAGGAAATTTGGAGTATGATTGTTTATCGCTGTTGTCATTAGAAGTGGATCTGTTGTCTGAGAATTATTCTTTTAGTCTCAGTCTACGAAGGTATTTTTCCATATCGTAGCAGAGGTTTAGAGGGTTTAGTGGCTGTGAGGGGCAGAATGTTAATCCTTTATTTAATAAAGAGGTTTCTTCTTGGGTGAGAATATATTTAGATAGGTTTTCGATGTGATTATCAGCAGAGATGTTATGGGTGTATTGTACATAGTGAGATCTTCGTGGAATCTGTTGTATTAAGTAGTTATTCAGGTGAGGTATGTGTTGTAAAATGGGGTCCTCAGCAATTAGTTTATTGAGTTTTTGGTTTTTCAAAAATATATACTGTGTCAGCTTTTTTTCGTACAGAAAATTGAGTGTTTTTTTTACTTGAAAGTATTGGAAAGGGGAAAGATTTAGATAGAGAGAATAATGGATTTTTTTAGATAAGTTCATGTAAAAGGATTTTTTAATATAAGCAGAGTTGTGCGCCAGGTTTCTTAATTGCGTGGAGGTCCTGTTGTATATTTGTTGAGCTTTTTGTTTATGCGATGTAATAAAACTGTGTTGGAAGTTGTATTTAAATCTGAATCCTTTTGGTATTAATTCCATTTTTTTGCACAGTCCGAGAAATATAATATCCGAGTGTATTTGTGCCAGTTTGTAGAGAGTTTTTTCCAGTTTTCTTCTGTCGTGGAGTTTTTTGCCGTTTAAGTAAGGTCCAAATAACATAGTGATGATCATCCACGTATACTGTCTTAATATGTATAGGAAAGAATATTAATAAAAAGTTTTGAATTTAAAAATGTACTTTTTTTTAACAGTATTTGTTTATTTTTATTATATTTTATATTTCAGACCGCCCTCGGTCCTTCATAAGAAACAACTGATTTTTAAATTTGAATTAGAAACGTATTTCACGATAGCGTTCGAATATTTTTTTGTTTACATCACGTGTAAGACTGAGACTAAAAGAATATTTCTCAGACAACAGATCCACTTCTAATGACAACAGCGATAAACAACCATACTCCAAATTTCCTCTGACGAAAAATAATACCCTATGGACTCCACCAAGCGGACGCAACCAACACTTGGATCAATACGCCAACAAAGCCAGACAACACATGGACAACTTCTTAAAAATAAAGGACACCAAACAAAAATACACAACCTATCTAAAGTAGAACACCAAGCCATCTATACACTTAAGAACAACCGAAACATAATTATCGTACCAGCCGATAAGGGCGGAGCTATAACCATCTTAGACGCTAACAACTATATTAAAGAAGCAGAATCACAACTTCAAAATAACAAGTTCTATGTACCCTTACCTCTAGATCCGACTAGCACTTACAAAACAGAATTATCACTTCTCATTCAGAACCTGAATCATGACATAAAAAATAAAATAAAATCTTTTATTCCTGAGAACCCCAAAACAGCAACATTCTATACTATCCCAAAACTACACAAACTCCCCAAAATCATTTCAGAAAAACACCCTAACACCTCTTCATCCAACCCACATCAAGCAAATAATGAAGAAATCTACAAAATTTCAAAAGAACTTAAAATCACACCACCTGGCAGACCCATAATATCAGGCATTGGTATCCTCACAGAATTTATATCTGGATACATAGACAATATCCTAAAACCTTTATTACCTGACATACCTAGTTATATTAGAAACACTACTGACTTTCTCAACAAGTTACAAAGCATTAATTTAGTCCTAGGTGATAATATCATAGTAACGATGGATGTTACGTCTCTGTACACGAACATTCCACATGTTGAAGGAGTAGCAGCTTGCCATGAGTTCCTTAAAAACAAATTACCTAACAACCAAATCACAGATTTATGCCAATTAATAAATTTCATCTTAACACACAATAATTTTAAATTCAACAACAAACACTATTTACAGATTAGTGGCACAGCAATGGGCACGAAAATGGCACCTAGTTATGCCAATATCTTTATGCATATTTTAGAAAAAAAGATACTAGACAGTTCACAATACAAACCATCACATTATTTTAGATACATTGATGATATTTTCTTAATATGGACTCATGGATTAGAAAAATTAAAAAACTTCTTCAATTTCTGCAACAACTTCCACAATACAATCAAATTTACCATGGAGTACTCATACACATCCGTCCCTTTCTTAGACGTCATGGTAAAATTAAATAAATATACACTTTCCACCAGTCTATACAACAAACCCACAAACCAACATAAATTCCTACACTTTAACAGTTGCCATCCCCTCAAATTAAAAATATCTATCGTATACAGCTCATTTATTAGAATAAAACGCATTTGCTCAGACCATCCAGATTTTCTAAACAACATTAACAACCCAATAAAACAGTTTCTAAAATGTAAATATCCAATAAAAATAATAAAGGAAGCACTACATAAAACCATCCACATAGATCGTAGCACACTTCTCACATACAAAAAACGAAAAGATAACAACCGAATTCCCATGGTTTTTAACCATAATCAATATTCCTACACACTTATCAAAAATTTAAAAAATGATTACAGGAACCTCCAATCAAACAAAAACATCAAAGACATTTTCGATAAACCACCCATAAATGCAAAGAAACAAACACCCAACCTATCAACTATCCTCACTTCTAACAAATATTTAAATAATACAAACCTATCAGGGAATTTAAAATGTGGGAAGCCTCGCTGTTTAATTTGTAAACATTTAATAACAGACAAAACATTCTCTGTACCCAACACCAAAATAAAATTACACCCACCAAACCTTACTTGTGACAGCAAAAACATCATCTACTTTCTCTTCTGCTCAATTTGCCCCAACAGTGGATATATCGGCGAATCCGGTAATAGCTTTAGATTTCGCTTCAATAATCACAAACTAAATATACGACAAAAAAATGTATACTCCCCAATTGCAGCCCATTTTAATCAACCTGATCATACTTTAGAAAATTGCAAATGTTTACTAATAGACTCCAATTTTAGTTCTACATACACACGCAGAAAGAAAGAAACATACTGGATTTTAAAATTAAATACACACAAGCTAGGGTTAAATAGGGACTTAGGTGTGTTGAATCTTTACAAATATTTCAATAGGTAAAAATTTATTTCAGATATTCCAAGAAATTTTTATCTAAAACAAACAGACTTTCTCTACGGACATGCCGCATGTTGTGAACAAACACACCACGTGATGTAAACAAAAAAATATTCGAACGCTATCGTGAAATACGTTTCTAATTCAAATTTAAAAATCAGTTGTTTCTGATGAAGGACCGAGGGCGGTCTGAAATATAAAATATAATAAAAATAAACAAATACTGTTAAAAAAAGTACATTTTTAAATTCAAAACTTTTTATTAATATTCTTTCCTATACATATTAAGACAGTATACGTGGATGATCATCACTATATATATATATATATATATATATATATATATATATAAATATATATAAAAGTTTTTAGATATGCTATAATTTCATGGGTAATAGTTATTTTGCAGCAACAAAAAAGCTGCTCATCAGACCCAAAAGATACAACAGTTAATATAAACTCTTGTATCTTTTGGGTCTGACGAGCAGCTTTTTTCTTCTTGCTGCGAAATACGTATTACCCATGAAATTGTAGAATATCTAAATTTTATTCTAAATTATATTGCTGTGTTAAATTAAATAAATAAATTTAACGTTGTGTACTTTTGAGTTCGTCTCTGTTGGAATTTACCTGACTTAAATACCAAATATACTACGTTACTTTTTTATTCTTTTTTTTTTTAATCATATCAGCCCAAGCAAGGCATTCCACTGCCACTATAGTGCAGGGGGTTACACAGGGCGATTGTGTATAGGAAATGTCAGGAGCAGGGTGATAGACGAGTTAGGATGTACACAGGGAGAGTATTGTATATAATGGGTGCGAGTTAGTGTGTTAGGAGGTGTCTATTGACCTTACATTTAAACTCCTGGAGGTTGTAGCCGTCGGGGAAGCAATCATGCGGAAGGGAATTCCACAGGCGGGAAGCGATATATAGTATTAGTTGTTACAATGGTTTATAAAAGCATAGTATCACTACACAAAAATATTTATTATTCGGAGCATCAGTGCTCCTCATCTGGTGATAAGTGGAAATGAAAAATAAATGGTAAAAATGATTTATTCTTGGTAACGTGATATGTAAATTATGTGTGGGATGGGTATTTAGTATGTTTAAGCAGGTCAGTCGGCAGTTTGTAGCCATAGATACAGTCTTGGGTTAGCAGAGGGATGCGGGGTAGCACTAGTTTTGGACAGGTCACTTTTTTGTTTTGTCTAGGTAATTCTTATATTGGGATGTAACGTGTTTTTAAGAAAGGGTAGGCATTTTTTATTTTACTACTATCTATGAGTGGATGAAATAGAGTGATTTTTAGTGGTCTGTGGGTTTATTTTATTTTATTAATACAATATATGTATTTTTTTTATTTTGTTGATTAAACATGGATATTAATTACCTTTTGGCGAGGATTGTTTTATCTGAATGAGACATTTTTTGGTTAATTAAATCTTAAATCTTTTCGATGTTTACATAAAACTGCTAATTCATCCCTGCGGTTCGCCATTGTTGGGGTACTGAAGAATGTGCAGTTTTTCACGTAAGCATAAAGAGCAGATGTCGTTAAGCGAGTTTTCCAGGATTTTCTATTTTACTTGGGTTTCTTTTTTGTGTCGTTTAATTTCCAAAAATATGCGGAAAGGGATGTTTGATTTTTGAATAAAGTTAAGTGCATGTACCAGCGTTGCTTAAAGGTGTTCTTTGTAGATCCGGTGTAGACTTCATTTACAGTTGGATTTCCAATTGATGTTATATTGCATTGATAGACAATTGAATTTACTTTAGACCTATTTTGTAGTGGGCAATTATTGGGGTTTCTACAATTGCATACTTTTTATTGTTGCCCACTTTATTATTTTGGTAGTTAATTTTAGTGCCACCCCACTCCCCTCTCCTAACCCAAGGCTGTATCTCTATGGTTACAAACTGCCGACTGACCGGCTTAAACATACTAAATTCCCATCCCACACATCACTTACATATCACTTTTTTTTTAATCATTTCGCCCCGGGCAAGGCGTAAATGTCACTGATGTGCGGGGGGCTACATAACTGAAAGAAAATTAATTAGAAGAGAGAGAGAGAGAGAGAGAGAGAAGAGGAGGACAAACCAATTAGAAAGGAGAAATAGAAAGATGAAAATGCAGGTGTGATGACAGTTGCAAGGGGGGGAAGGAAAGGATATACGGGGTGTGGGAAGGGCTAGAATCCAGTGGTTAGTAGATGAGTATTGACATTGCATTTAAATTTCTGGAGGTTGTAGCCGTCAGGAAAGAAAGAATATGGGAGAGAGTTCCACAGGCGGGAAGTGCGAGAGAAGAAGCTGCAGGAGTAGAATTGTCGTCTGCATTTGGCTAACGTAACTGTGAATGGGTGAGACCCAGTTGCTATTCTGGTTGCACGAGTAAACACCTGTTGAGGAGGCACCAGTGACTTACGTTCGTCTGAGCAGAAGCCATGAAAGTACTTATAGTACAGACAAAGGGAGGTCACATTTCGTCGGTGGAGAAGTGGCTGTAGTCGAGCCGCCAAGTCAGCACCTATCACGTTACTAACTCTCCTTTGGAGCCTGTCGAGACACAGAGGTGAGCGGCAGGGGCGCCTGACCATAAATGGCAGCAGTAATCCATGCATGGTCGGATGGTAGACTTGTATATATGCAAGATGGACTCAGGCAGAAAAAAACATCCTGGATCGACACAGTGACCCAACCTTCTTAGCAGTGGATTGCCAAGAATAAATCGTTTTCAGCATTTATTTTTCATTTCGATTTATCACCAGATGAGGAGCACGGATGCTCCGAAACTTAAAATTTTTTGTGTAGTGATACTATGCTTTTATAAACCATTGTAACAACTAATACAATATAAAGCTCTACTTTGTATCGAACACTCTTTATAAAAGTAAATGCTTGAACAGTGGGTGTAAAATCTACGTGTTCTATAACTTTCTTGCACTATATATAATGCATGAACAGTTGGTTTTAATCCATCTGTTTTTTCACATCCTTATAATATATATATATATATATATATATCGATTCGTATATATAGATTGAGATAGCTTTCTTATTTGTCTTTGTTTATCTTATCTCATATTTATCTTTCTCTCACTCTCTCTCTCTTTCTCTCTCTCTCTTTATATATATATATATATATATATATATATATATATATATGAAATGCATTACAGTGGGTTTTAATTGATCTGTTCTTTCACATCCTGAATAATATATATATATATATATATATATATATATATATATATATTATAAATTATATTTTAGAACATGTACATAATTTTTCTATATATATCCACGACAAAGGTACGTTTGTTTCGACATTGAAACTTCAATGTCTCATCAGGCATTGTCTCTATATATCATATATAGAGCACTGTTTTAAATTAATATTTTGGACGTCGTAAGAATTCTTTCTTCGTTCTGTATTCACTTGTATATATATATATGTATAATCCTTGAACAGCGGGTTTTAATCCATCTGTTTTTTCACTTCTTTAAAATATATATATATATATATATATATATATATATATGTATATATGCCTAAAATAACCTACGTTATCACAGATACAATGGACACTCCAAATGTTATGCCCCCGACTCATTTATTCGGACGAAAATTCCGATAGATGCAGGTAACACAATGCTATCTTTGCTGAGATTTAAATTTCATCTACGAAGCACATTTTTTGCCATTTTTATTTCCTAGGGATACAAAAAACTGTTTATATAGCTACTATTTATTTTAAGTGATCGTTTAGCAAGCCTTGATGAATGACAGTAGAAGCAATTTTCCTTCGTGAACGAATTTAATGATACACATTTGCTTACCCCATCATGTCAGACGCAGTTTTGCCAGACTTCAATCTATAACAAGGCTAAAAAATCAGTTATTGCTTATTGGCGGAAAGTTTCGACCTATATAGCCATAATACGAGCCTCCGTCTCTGATGTTCCCAATATATATAATAAAGGAAGCATTACTTTCTCTTTTCCTTTTCTTTTTTTAGAAGAATAAAAAGTGAAAAAAATAGAAAGCGAGAGAGTGAGAGGGCAAGAGAGTGAGAGAAAAGTGGGGATGAAATAGAAAGATAGGGAATGAGCGGGGAGGAGAGAATTGTGAGAAAAAGGTTAAAATATTAAATTATTGTTATCAAGGGAATGTGAATTTCTTTAAAAGAATGTTAATTTCACAATACAAAAAATTACACGGATTGTGAATTCTAAATTCAAAACCGTTGAAAGGCAGAAAATAAAAAGACAAATTAGGAACGTTCTTGTTGTTATGAAACAATGGATAAAAAGAAAAAAAAACAGTCGCTCTTTTGGGAGTGCTCCTAAATAATATTTAAAATAAAAGACAAGCCCGCAAAAGCAGAAAAGAATATATATATCAAGAAGATCGTATGCAAACATCACTGGAAAAACCTAACGAGTTTAAAATAAACACACAAAACCTGCACTCACAAAGGGTTCCATCGAATGAATAGCAAAGTGTAATGTATTTAAGGACATAAGAAAACATATTTTTTCGGTCACTCGGTGTGATCCTGACGTCATAATTGACGTCATCGGACTGTTTTACATTTACAGAAGATATTAACATAAAGAATGCTATAATATTAAGAATGTATCACAACAGTATCTCAGATGAGTAGATATTTGTTGCGTTTTAATTGAAAAAGAAAAAAACCCTAATTCACTTCTATTAATGAACACGCGCGTGCACACACACACACATACATACACACACATGCATACACACAGATAAGCAAATTTTTATAAAGTAGAATCCACCATATACAAGGCCCGAGAGCCACTTGAGATAGAGGGTTACAGATAAGAGGCTCAGTTAATGCGCATATATGGGAGAAATATGGATCTAGCGATAGCGTAGTGAGAAGCATAGGACATCTCGTCTGTGAGAAAGGAGCTGCAAGAAGGAAGATAACTTATCACCCACAAGGACGCAATTATGCATTTAGTATCTATCGATACTGGTTTTGGCCAGTTATATACATGAGCGTAGTTTCTGTAAAGAACGATGAGATTTTTTTATCTGTCACTTCGTCTACTTCGGCTCAAAGTGTCGCTTTTATTGTATTTAATTTAAGATCAGAGCAACATCTTTCCCGCGCACACATGATAGCCGTCAACTTTCTACATGTTTATTTCCAGTTGACAAAACGATTGATAAAAAGCAAGAGAACGACTCTTTGTGGGTAGAGAGTATGCAATAAAACACACAAGAAACGAAGAGAAAATTGGATGGAAAAACGACAGAATGAATGAACGAGACAAGATGGCTATCTTAAGTTATGTGTGTTAAGGCGCAATGGATATAGGCTCCGAATTAAAACAACAAATCGGAGAGCAGATTTCGAGATTTCAGTTGAATTTATGGCATTCATTTACGCACAAATACTCTTGGGAAAATTATTAATCCATTTCTTTTGTTGTTGTTGTTGTTTTTTTTTTTAGCTATTGGTTTAATAGCAAGACATACTGGATTCTATGACCTTAATTGGCAACCAGTCTGCCGCAGAAAGAAATGGCAACCTACAAGAGGAAAATCTTCTGCTTAGTCAGTCATAGATTGAAGGAGACATGATCACCCAGGAGTGTATCATATATGACACTTAACTGACTGTTATCTCGACGGAGGATAAAATGATTTGCGTAGAGCCAATACACCTAAGTGTAAAAAAAACAAGTTACAGAAGCATGGACGACCTCCTCGTCGATGACGAAGGGGTTCGTCGGTGCTCTATGCTCTTAAACTGACTGACTTTCTGACTGAAACCTTATTTAACTTCTATGAGGAAGGGATCGATTTACACAT
The DNA here is from genome assembly GCA_037127315.1 of Ascarosepion bandense. Lineage (NCBI taxonomy): Eukaryota > Metazoa > Mollusca > Cephalopoda > Sepiida > Sepiidae > Ascarosepion > Ascarosepion bandense. Next base: position 1,004,527 of record JBBBDQ010001128.1, on the reverse strand, counting down.
TGTGTCAGTAGGTATTACGGTATCAATATACAGATAGTTATATTATCTTGGTTGCTTAATACTGATTTTATGGAACAAAAACACTTAATTTGTATAATATAATCATAGTATACTAAACCCAGCTTAGTCTGCCACAAGATTAAAAATTTTGAGCATCCCGTATGACTGAAAAATTTCCAAAATCTAAGTATTAATAAACAGAAACATTTCGTCAGAAGCAAAGTTAGGAGTATTAACTGCGATGTAATACAGATTTTCTAAGCACTGCTTAGATGTATCAAAAGGCCAAAAGTATGAGACATTTAGTGAGGATCGAACTCACTTTTCAGCTGTAAGGATTCTAGTGAAACAAGTTTGCTAACCAATAAATCACGTCGAGTTTCCCACTTCGTTTATGGTAATGAATGCTGGACATCCTACCAGGAGTGAAATTGAAACAAAACAGCGGTGTTTAGTGGTTAGTCTAGCGTTAGTATGAGGCGTCGGTTTATAGGGGTATGTTTTTTAATGTCTTATTTATAAGACAAGAAATACAATATTGCCTTTGATGTTTGTAATTAATGAATTGTTTTGTGAAATTGGTTATATTTAAAAATTAAATGAAAAATCGTAAAAAACATAGAGGTAAAGGGAAATATTTTATCTGTTATGTTAAACTTGCTACTGTCAAGGTTGATAAAGGGTGTAACTAATTTTATATAGTTATTCCTACTCTCGTAGATAGGTATGGCAAAGTGATTTCGTTAAGTCCAAACATCGTTGAATACAAGAAATCAGGCATTTTTGTGAAGATATCTGACAATAGGGAATAACGCAGGGATGTTGTTTTATGCCTTGCCTAAGTGTAATAGTGTTAATTCAATATATGCAGCTTCAGGTTGAATTTGAATTCAGTTTACAAATTCAAATCGCCTGACCACACCACTCATGGTAGAGACTTAGGTCGCATAATAACTCGTTTACAAATGAAAAATATTCAAAAGTTCTTCAGTAAAATTGTATTTAACACTTTTTAATACTACCATGTACTGTCTAATTTTATTCTGACCCAAAAACTAAGTAATTAAATAAAAATAATAATATATATATTCGTCATCCATATACAAGCCCGCCTCCCTGTATCACAACTCATCAGCGCGACCAGACATCCACTTGCCTCTGGCCGCAATCGAAACTCGACTGATTTGGTGTCAGTCGGAGTCTCTAACACCATAGCTATAGGCGTATGGAACCAAAGAACGGAAATTTTAGCATCTTCTATATAAACAGGGTATACACGCTGTATGTGTGTTGTGGTACAGTGGATATCGGCTCGGAACGAGAAGCCGGGACGCCGAGTTCGAATTCCAGTTGAATCCATTGTATTCACTTACGCGCAAATACCCTTGGGAAAGGTATTAATCCGTCTCTTCCTTCCAGTTATGGGTTAAATAGCAGGACATATTGGGTTCTATAGCCTTGGTCGGCAACCAGTCTACCACAGAAAGCAATGGCAACCTACTGCGGGATAATCTTCTGTCCAGTCAGTCATGTCTCTTTCGAGACATGATCGCCCAAGCGTGTATAACGTATGGCACTTAACTGACTGATACACACGCTGGTCACCGAAAGAACTCAATTCATTGATAGAGAGCAATGCATATATATATATATATATATATATATATATATATATAGGATAACATCCGGCGGATATAATATTGTGCCCGTCTGATGATTGTTATTGCATGACACTCTAAGTACTTTGTATTTTATTATTATTGTATTAATATCAATATACAATGTTTAATATATAATATTTATTCTTTGTCGACTTTCTCATTGAAGCCTTGGTTTATTTTATATTTCAAGTTTTAGCATTTTTTAAACTATATAACTTTAAGTTTAAATCAAGACAAGTAGCACAAAATTAAGAAGCCGACTTCAAGCAGGGGACCGGAGCCGATACGATGTTTAAAACCCCGCAATCGGCAACGAAGGAAGGATATCACTGAAGAGCTCCTTTAAGCATCAAAACGTATTTATGGACACTATATATATATATATATATATTCACTCTGATTCAACTCTGCGAGCCGTTGATACGTGCACATCTCTTAATGACTACATAGGCACGGATAAATAAAAGAATGAAAGAGACACAAAACGATGGTAAAAGATGGGGGAAAACGTGTAAGGCTTACCGGCGTGAACATTCAAATCGGCGTGACGAGATCAAATTCTGAACCAATTTTGGCGTTCACTTTCAAATACATTGGCAATGGCATAAATTTATCCATTCTAATTCAGTTATGAATTTATATTGCATGAATTGATCACTTCTCTCTACTTGGATATCAGTATCTATGGATAAACTGAACTCTATAAACTTTGCTGATAGTCAGTTTAAGTGAAGAAATATTTGAGAATACAACGGGAAACTAAATGAAAGAAGTATATAGGTGGCGGCTCTGAAAATAATGCCCTCTATTTATTTCCATAGTAATTACGACAGATGGAGCAGGACTTTAGCTATTTTGACATTATTATGATTTCTTTATTCGCCATCTCTTCTCGAAGAGGTCCTGGGCATGGCGATAAACTGCATCCGGCAGCAAGAACTCTGATTGGGAGTTTGTGAAGAGCGTGGAACCACCTCTTAATTGCTGTTGTTCCCAGGTCCACTCTGACCCGGAGTGGTAGCACCTGCTTGGGTCCCTGCTATGGGCAAATAGTTCACTCCCAAACTGGGGTCAGAACACTATGAAAGTATAAACATACCCTTTTATAGAAATATATACAAAAAATAGATTTTTAAGTAAAAATATACATTTTTGAAGGAAAAATATTACCAACTATACATTTTTGAAGAAAATATTATTACCATAGCACATTTTTGAATGAAAAAAATTATTCTCAACAAAACATTTTTGAATACAAAACTAGAAGACATCTTCAGTTTTCTAAAATTAAAAAAAAATCATCAAAATCTGACTAAATCAATCTTCTCACTATAACTTAACATAAAAAATACCTTAAAACTCCAACTTTTTAGCATAAAAGAAACACAAAAGTTGATATGCCGTTAAACAAAATTCAAATTCAAAAAATTCTTCTCGAAGAAAACACCGTACGTATTTAGTTTTTTCTAGGCTTTTCATTGGCTCCTTGCTAATGACGTCATGAGAAAGCAAATTTTAGAAAACGCTGGCTTTCATATTTTATATATATTTTCATCTTTCTACATAGCATTTTTTTACCTGTCCCATTCGGGATCTCATCAATAGCCTACATGTTTAAAATTCTTCCTTGTACAAAATGTCTCGTCACAGATGCCACAGACAGTTATTACTTTCACAACTAGCGTTTCGCTCTCCTCTGGGTAAATCTGCCGATTCTAAGCTCGACACTCGGTATGGTTCGTTTTGAAACTCGACTGAATATCGTGAATTGCCGTCATCACTAAGGACATAATGGTTTGTTGATACCGACGACAATTTCCGCCATTTTTGAACGCACGCACGCATGCACACATACAAATGCACGCACATACTACCAAAACCACACGCGCATACTCTCTGACAGACATACACACAAAAAACGCGCGCTCACGCGAGCACAAGCATTTTTTAAAATAATCATATCGCCCCAAGCAAGGCATTTTACTGCCACTTTTTTGCAGGGAGTTACATAGGAGGAAAGTTATGAGAAAGAGTGACAGGTTATAGGGGGTGTCAGGAAGTGGGTAAGAGAAGGATGAAAATACTGATAAGAGTGAAGTGGAAGGTGAAAGAAGCATGAGAGAGAGGATGCAGGTTAGTGAAATAGGAGATGACCATTGCCTTTACATTTAAATTCTTGGTGATTGTAGCTGTCGAAGCAAGTAAATGGAAGGGAATTCCACAGGCGGGAAGTGCGAGAAAAGAAGCTGTTGAGTAGAATTTGCGTTTACATTTTATTGGTTTCACAGGAAAAAGATGGGACCTAGTTGCTAATCTTATGGCTCGAATAAATTCATATATAGGGTGCTTTGTACATCGGAGCAGAATTATATAATTATATAATTAGTAAAAATGAATTAATAGATAAATATAGACATATATTTCGTACGACTAAATGAGTCAGGGAAAACGCAAGCTATAAAAAGTGAATATTTTATAAGCAGGATAGAACGATGACAAGAATTGAAAATACGTTGGAATTACAAATTTTGCGTGTAAAATAGCATTGGTACAACTGGGAGGATGTGCGCGCGGCTTAATCGATAGCGAGTGAGATATCGGAGAGGGGAGATCAAATAACAGTCGGGCTGGTTTACATTCATTTATTTACAAATACGGTTTAGAACGGTATTAGTTCACTTTCTTTTCCCATCTATGGATTAAATAGTAGGATTTGTATCTGGAAAAACCATTGTTATTCGCAAAATATTATGCAATATTCACTCACAACAAAAAAGTAATTATTCTTACAATCTTAAATACATTTCGGCTTAAATAATGTGTTGTTGACAAATTGTAAAAAGCAAATCAATGAAACAACTTTAAGGATAGAAAATTAGTGTATAGAAAAAGAGAGGGTTAACGATAGAGTAGACAGATTTCGAAAGAAGCACAGATAGTCAATTATTTAACCATATTTTCTTAGATTGACTGAGAAGCGTATTTATATATTTTGATTGATGGCTAATATCGAAGATAAACATATATTTTCCGTTCATTTATAATTTGTTATTATTACAGACGACAGTTTGTAAAGGTGTACAGTTATTGATGACGAAGTAGTAATTGTACGCAATTATTGATGACGAAGTAGTAATTGTACGCAATTATTGATGACGAAGTAGTAATTGTACGCAATTATGGATGACGAAATAATAATAATACGCGCTACACAAAAGCGTTCGACAAATATGTCACAAAGACCTGATAGAAACGCTCGACAAACTTGATATATTCGGGAAAATACATTAAAATAATCAAGAACCTATATTGGCAACAAACTGCCTGAATACGGACAGGAAACGAGTTCAGCAGATATAAAAATATAGAAAGTGGTGCAAGACAAGGGGGTACCATCTCACCGGATCTTTTCAGCCATATACAGCGAGACTATTCCGAGAGCGCCAGAACTCCTACCAATGACCTCAATCTGAACAATATAAGGTAAGCAAATGATACAGTGCTGACAGTAGACACCGAAAGTAAACTACAAAATCTTTTTCAAGAATTAGTTACAGAATATACAAAAAAAGGACAACAAATCAACTACATGAAAACTGAATGCATCAGTAAAAAATGTAGCCAAAATGGCAAAAAATATGCAATATTTACTCGAATAGAGGAGACTAAAATCAAGCGGGTACAGAAATTTAAATGCCTGGGAAGTGTCCTAACACAATGGAAAGTGCAACACTGAGATCCGAAGGCGAATTGGCATGGCCAATGGATGCATTCCAGAAGCTGAAAAGAGTATTTAGAGACAGGAAGATTTCGGTGGAAACAAAGAAGTGAGTGATAGACTATTATGAAATGATGGTCCTTCAATATGGCAGCGAAAGCTAGACAGTCTTATCGAAGATGAAGGAAAGACTTGAAGCAACCGAAATGTCGTTCTACAGAAGGAGGCTGAGGATACCATGGACGGAACATTTGAGTAACGACAAGGTTTTGGAGAGCATGGAAACGAAAAGGAAACTGATACTTAACAACAAGAAAAGACAGCTGACGTTTCTGGGACATGTATTGAGGAGAGATGGCTTGGAGAATCTGATGCGCACTGGACAGATAACGAAAAGGATAGACAAGGGAAAGTAACGCGTGACATAATTGATGGACTTGAGCTGAGGGATGGCGGAACAGGAGAAGGGTTGTTATGAGCTACAACGGACAGGTAGATGTGAAGGGCCATGATCACTTACGTCCCGAAGGGACACAGCACACAGAAGAAGAATACAGAGTTTTAGATGACATCAACATAAAAATAAAAAGTAGAGGGATCTATTTACACTATTTGAACTGTAGTACTCATCTTTGTTTATATATTCACGACGTTTCAGACATTGAACTTTTCGACCTTCTTTAAATGAGTGGAATTTCGTAGACCGGGATAGATTGTTCTAGTTTCCTATGCCATGCCACCTCTGGATGTCTCAGTATCAGGTATCTTCCTTTAGTGAAAAGTTTTCATTCAACTATGCTGTTCAGATATTAAACTCACAACTCCTTTTGCCAAGTTACTAATTCAGATCATTTGTTTTTGAGTGTTTGATTTTTAGGACTTATAAATCTCAGGATTAGTAACCATTTGTTGCCAGAACTCATATTACAATTTTGTTGTTATTGTTTTTATCTAGCACTCCCTATTATTGTTTCCCATATTGTATTCATTTCTATGCTTGGCCGACTTAGATTTTTGTAACTTAGCATATGCGCTGATTCCTTAAGTTTTAGTGTTTTCTAGTGATGTTCTCTGTTTGCTGTTTCAAATCCATTTTATTTGGGGCGTTGATGATTTGGAGGAAAATAGCAAATCACCGATCATGTTGCAAATCATTTGCACTCATTGTTCTTGTCATGTTCTCTGGAGGTGAGTGCTTGCTCTATCGAGTAAACGCATTCACTAACATAGGCGGAAAAACAAGAAACTGGTTCCAGAAACACGTGGTTGATTTCTAATGATCCTATTGACAACAACACTAGCTAGAACTAACATGCACAACTCAGTAATGAAAAGCGTGTGAAACTACCTCGATAGTCATACCGACGTAACAACACTTTTTAAATTCTATGCCATATTACGTAGCTTCCGTTATTCAAAAGTTTCTGTATAAGATAAGTATATATATTCAATGAGTCAGTTAAGTGTCATACGTGATACACGCTTTGGGCGATCATGTCTCGAGAAAGACATGACTGACTGGGCAGAAAATTATCCTAAATTAGGTTGCCATTGCTTTCTGTGGTAGACTGGTTGACAGCTAAGGCTATAGAACCCAATCTGTCCTATTATTTAACCCATAACTGGAAGGAAGAGACGGATTAATACCTTTCCCAAGGGCGTAAGTGAATGCAAGGAATTCAACTGGAATTCGAACTCAGCTCCCTGATTTGTCATTCCAAGTTGATATCCACTGAACCACAACGCACATCCATAAAATCAATCGTCCCTGGGTGGGCTTGAACCACCAACCTTTCGGTTAACAGCCGAACGCACTAACCGACTGCGCCTCAGAATATTACAAATTTTAAAAAAGAAATGTTGAAAAGTATGCTGAGTATTAGAGGCATTTTATTAATTCATTACGTCTTCTTCCATCTGCCGTGTCTTTTCAGGACATTAATGATCATGGCTCTCCACAGTTTCTTGTCCTTCGTAGTTCTGGATAAACTTTGTATTTATTTTATTTCTCCAAAACCCATTTATGCCATCATTTACACAAACTCGTTAGGTAATTGATGCACTGATTTCTTCGGTGTTTATTGCCACCTGAGGGTGTCAGATTTTTCAAGCCCTCTTTTTTCATTATTTGCTCTAGAAATTTAAATTATCTCTTCCTGATGATAAACATGAAGGCCCTTTTTGATTGCATGTTCTCTAAAACTTCGTCATGCTTAGTCCGTTATATTCTCAGTATCCTTTTCTAGAGAAACATGCTTTTGCTGCCTTAAGGTTATTCTTCATCTGTGAGGACATCGTCCAGAATTCACAACCATGTATGAGGACTGATATTAGATAACTGTTCAATACTCTTTTCTTTGTTTCTAAGGAAAGATTCTTCTTTCCTCTTGAAGAAGTCAAGTCTAAAGTGTCCAGGAAAGAGCCACCCGGTAGTCAGTTTTACAAAGTAGCTACTTGTGTTCTTTCATTTGGCATACGGGGAGAATAAGAATGATTCGAATACGTAGATGTAGCATGGCCTGCTCTAATTGTAAATGTATGAACTGATGAGACTAAATTGTGGAACATATATAAATTTACCATGGAAATAACGATAGGCATTTGACATTAGCCGAAAATAATTTTTCATCCACAAGGATGTGTTGAAGATTTATATACATTAGACTTACTTTTACTTGCTACATTTATCAAAATGGAGAAATAATGATTTTTTTAAAAATAAGTTTAGAAATAGTTCTGTTTTCATTGTATAAATACATTGTTAAATCAATTCCTGACTTCCTGAAGAGTTATCCGCACTATATTATTACTTATAAATGTTAAGAGGCCTTAAAAGTGAAGATTGAATAGCTCCAACACAGAGATGGCGGCAATGCTTAATTTCTGAAACAATTTGACTTTTGTGAACATAAAACATGGCAAAATCAGGAACTTTTTTTGATAGGAGAATGAACCGATCCTTTTTTGAAGTATCTCCAACAATGGATCATATATATAAAGATTGCACCAAACCATTCAAATTATGGAGAGATGTTGAGAACACAACCGTTCATTGTGACCGCAGAAAACTGTTTTTTTGATTTTGTTTGATATCTTTCCTCTCTTTATTTAGAACTTTCAGATAGATAAATAGAGAAAGCTAGAGAGTGAGAGAGAGAGAGAGAGAGAGAGAGACAAAGAGAGGGAAAGAGGAGATAGATAGATCGATAGATAGATATATAGATAGATAGATGGCAAAGATAGACAAAGAGGGATAGGTAGAGACAGAAAGAGGATATATATATAGATTTATATATATAAGAAAAATTAAGGCAGACACGTTATTTCATGTTAAATCGAAGTTCGTGTAAAATCTTTTGTACAATAAAGAAGGAAGCTGATGAGGGTTCGCCTGAAATAGGCCATATACTTCCGATTTACCATGAAATAACGTGGCTGCCTTAATTTTTCTAATATTTGCTCTATATGTATTTATATACATATACATTTAGAGCTGTCTTAGAGGGTTATCCTACCACTGTATGTACAGGATAGTTCTTTGGATTCTTCTATATCTACACCGCATGCTGATATATATATATATATATATATATAAATCAACCATCCGTCCGTGCATGGAATACTGTTGTCATATATGGTCATGCACCCAGACTCCAGCTACTTTTTCACCGACGGGATGTAGCTTCCATCTGTCTGTTCTATAAATATTGTCATGGCTTCTGCTCCGACGAACTTAAGTCACTATAATTTCGAATGTTGTATAATTAATCTTATAACTTTATCAAAATATGTTTATTGAGCTTTATATTTGGGAATTATATAATTTACATTTATGTCCTTATTTTTCCTTGATAAAATGTTCTATGACGCATTAAAATAAAAAGTTGTTTCACATTTAAACTTTTTCTTACCATCTTTCTGATCATTATGCTAGCTACTCTCTGTCTGTCTGTTTGTCTGTCTGTCTCTGTCTCTGTCTCTCTCTCTCTCTCTATATATATATATATGTGTGTGTGTGTGTGTGTGTGTGTGTGTGTATGTGTAAGGTTATGCGTTGTGGTGCAGATGGTGTTGATGTGCAGAACGAGAAATCGAGGAGCCAAGTTCGAATTACAATTGAATTCTTTGCATTCAATTACGCACAAATACTCTTGAGAAAGGTATTAATCAGTTTCTTCCCTCTAGTTATGGATTAAATAACTGGGTAGATTGGGTTCTATAGCCTTGGCTGTCAACCAGTCTACCACAGAAAGTAATGGCAACCTACTGTGGAATAAATTTTTGCCCAGTCAGTCAAGTGTGTGTGTCAGTCAAGTCTCTTTCGAGCGTGTATCCCGCATTGCACTTAAATGACTGATATATATATATTCAGAAATTATAACATAAATTTTGTTTCGACACTACTTGTTTCATATCAAGTGATGAGTTTTTTCAAGTTTAAGGGTTTTAAAAGGTTGAAAACAAGCCAAGCCCCCTTAATCAGGGAGGCATTGTTGCATATACAGTGTGGACCAATCAGAATAAAGAAACTTCTAATTTGTAGAATGTGTAAGCAGACTCAAATAACCTTTGTGTGGGCATTAATATTATTATTTGATTAAATTGAGATCAGCATTATTAATCGACTATTAGATTCACTTTATTTTTGTTGCGAAATTTAAATTCTAGGTTTAACAAAAAATTATTATATTTCGAAAGTTATTCATATATTAAACGCGGAAAGACATGAACGCTCACATATAAACCTATAAACATCCACACATGGGCAAATAGACAGGTATACATACATGCACTGGCAAACAGACACATACACAGATTAATATATGTCCGCATATATACATACACAAATTTCAAAATTTTGCTTTTATCGGCTTGTCAATTTGTTTGTTAAATTTTAATGTCGATATGCGTTGGAAAATAGATAGTACTGGCGACAGTATTGGATACATGTAAAAGAGAATTCGTAAGATGGCAATAGCCTTGACTGAATGAGGTCAGAGCGAACACAATTATATTTCAGTGCATGCACACATAAACGTAACTAGATATATACGCAAATACACAGGCTAAAAACAAAAACGTACACGATTAAAAATTCCACAGATCATCATATACAAAATAAAAAAATATAACATCATACATGAAAATACTTCTGGCATAAACATACGCAAATAACCGCAGGAATATTCACACAGAAGCATACGCGCATATATAAACGTGCATAGACAACTAACAGTTTTTGTTTTTCTTTGATATACAGGGAGAGATGGATAAATTGCCACCATTTTACATTTTTCGCGCATGTTTGTTTTTGATTTTGTCGACTGCGCAGTATAGTAGAGTCAGTTGGGCACCGTCGCCAAGGAAAACAAAACAAAAAAACATAACGCAATTCACTCCGCCAGAAATTTAGAAACGCCATGCTGTTCTGCTTGGCATTTGCACCGGAAATTCCAGTACGAACATTGTCAATCTGAAGACAGTGCAAAGGATTCGGAAAGAGTTGGTTGATGTATTTAGTCGGCATCATGGTATTTAGAGTGACCTTTAATAATGGCGTCATTATGCCTTCATTCGTCGTTCCACAAGGACTCAGACACAACACGGAAGTTTACATCAAGTGCCTTAAGGAGATTGTCTTGCTCTGGGTCAAAAGAGTGACTGGTGGAAGACTCTATATCTGACAACAGGACTCGGCACCATGCTACACAATGAGGCAGTCCCAGTCATGGTTATCAAACAATTTATTCTACCACATCATCCCAGACTGCAAATCCGTTGGTTATTTTGTGTGAAGCAAGAGATCAGCAAAACTCCTTGTAACACCAAAGATGAACGGAAGGTAAGGATTATGGCGGTATTCACCAACTTAAACACGGAGGTCGTCCAGAAGAGATGCAGTAGTTTAGAAAGTTCCTGAAGTCATCTAGAGGCTTTGGTTGAAGCCAATGGTGATTTTATTCAATAATTTACTCTCTAGTATTTCAAAAATACAAAAGTTATGGGTAATTTTGTTAAATATATATTAAAATGAGATATCAGTGTAATTTTCATTTTTGCATAATTTAGACTACAACTTATATATCACACACACACACACACACACACACACACACACATACATATATATATATATATATATATATATATATATATATACTACCGGCCATAATTATTAGGCCGCCCCAGTTTAAAATAAAATGATATTTTTCATACTATTTTAGTATTTATTGCCAATTGGATAATCCTAAATGAAAATAGAATAGTTCTTTTGTTAATACTGCACAATGACATTCTGTTCTGGTGTCCAGTTTTTGTACTCTCTTCCCCATGCTAGTCTCTTCTTCTTATTGGCTGGCCCAACCAAGGCTTCCTGGTTGCCTTGTAAAATTTTGCAAAAGAATATTAACAAAAGAACCATTTCATTTTCATTTAGAATTATTCACTTGGCAATAAATACTAAAACTAGTATAAAATACATCATTTTTTTAAAAAAACTGGCGTGGCTTAATAATTATGGCCAGTAGTGTATATTGTTCAAGGAAACGATTAAGGAAAAATATGGCTTTTTATTCATCTTTTGGCGTGATCCGTATATAAACAAAGCTAGTATGCTCAAAGTCTCAAACACAATGGCTTGTGAATTCACGTTAGCACAAAGATCGAGGACTTCCTAAAAGTTCCATCGGTGCAGTAACATAAATAAGCCATCGGCCAATCTGTCGTAAGGTTTTCACGCAATTTCCATTGGTGGTGCTAAATGCTAGTATCACCTTCTGGTTGATACTCTGTCAATATGTATTTTTTTGCACAATTAAAAAATCTTCACCTCTACTAGGGTGGGGCTGGATTTATGCCTTGACCAAGGTCATTACATTTGAATTGAACAATACTGTTAAGCCAGGATTTTAAATGCTTTTGCACATGACATTCATCGTCCGTTAACCCTGCGGCCGGGCAGAGACAAATCTGTCATCACGTAGCTGTAGTTTTCAAGCATACAAACAGGATACTTGCTGTCATCAACAGGATCTACTCAAACATGTCCATCGAAAATATTATCTACAAATCACTTATAAGACCTATCCTAGAATACATTCACTAGGCTTGGTATCCCTGGATTAACAAAGATATGCAAAAAGCTGCTCGGAGGTGAGGCAATAAAATGAGAAAAAAATTTTTTTCTTTATAAATATACGTGCGATTAAAGATTGATTCAGTGTAACGTTTAGTTTTTAGAAGACAAACAAAACAGCACATTTGATTGAGAAATTAAAGATTTTAAATGAATTTACATACTGATTAGAAAACGTTTTTTGAGCGCATAGACAATTGTACTTGGTTATGATGTTATAATAAAACCTGCACAACAGTAAATATGCTTGTTTTTCATTACTTCGCTCAGTTAATCATTAATAATTGGAATGGACTTCCAGCAGTTTGTGCAAGAACATTTTTGCAACTTAAACAAGTGATAGAAGAAACAAAATACAGAGGAAAGTCAGAGTATTATTCATAGGCCAATGCTTCTGGTCTTTGTTAACATTTATGGTAATTTAAATGCAAATTACAAGTCGGGGATACGAAAATGCAACAAGTACCAAAATTTAAGTATTTAAGAAATGTTCTAACAGAGGACGGATAGTGCAACACTGAAATCCGAAGTTGTATTGGGATGGCAAAAGACTCTTTCCAAAATTAAGCAGAGTATTAAGAGACTGGAAATTTTCGTTAGACACAAGGAAAAGAGTAGGGACAGTTACGTGATATCTTTACCTCCTGTTTGTCAGTGGGTGCTGGGAAATCTCCTCAAAGATGAACAGAGTTGAAGGAACAGAAATGTGGTTCTACAGAAAAATGCTGAGGATAAAATAGACCGAAAATGTTAGCAGCAAAAATGTTTTGGAGCCAATAGAAACAAAAAGGAAATTTATATTTAACATCAAGAAGAGGTAGTTGAAATTTCTTGGACATGTAATGAGGAAGGAGGGCTTGGAAAATCTGATACTCGCGGGACAGAGAGAAGGAAAGAAGACAGAGAAAAGCAGTGCGTAAAATACTTTATAGGTTTGAGTAAATGGATGGTAGAAGCGGATTTCTGAGAAATAAAAATCAAAATCTTAGGAGCTACAACAGACAGGAAGATGTGCAGGGCCATGATCGCCTATGTCTTGATAGGACAAAGCACATAAAAGAAAAGAAGGTGAATCATCTTGCAAATGGTTACTTGTAATACTGGCTTTTATTTGGTTTTATACAGTGATCTCGTTCGCAGATAACAAATATAGACATATAAAAGTCGTCTGGCTTATTCAATTATTTTTTATTTATTTGCATTTTTCGTGAAAATGCTTTCGTGTGTGGACGATTACTTTTAAGTCTGTCGCGTATATTAGTTTTTAGATAAATACGGTCTTTCGATGTTGAACTTAGAAATTTTCTTTCACTGGCCTTTATGAAACATAACATGAAAGTTGGAACTATTACATTTCTCCTTGTTTTCACGCAGAAAAAAATGAACATAAATACAATAGGAATGTTTCGTTGATAGGACTCAAAAGAATTGTGATACTGTTTAAAATTAGAGCATCGAAAGAACCTGATTCATTTCTGAATAGTTGTCATCGCTGTAAATGGATATGAAAACGCCTTCCATAGCCAAGGTGGGTGTCTATTATGTGATATAAAACACAATATATATATATATATATATATATATATATATATATATATATATATAAAGGAATATATATATATATATATATATATATATATAAATATATATTCCTTTTTTAAACGAGTTATATCGCTGTTCACGTTTCTACTATGAGTGGTGTCTTGAGGTGATATTCAAAAACTTATTATTATAATATTATTATAATAGTTATTAACAATCGCCTGAAGACACCACTCATGGCAGAAACGTGGATAGCGAAATAACTCGTTTAAAAATGGAAAATATTCAAAAGTCCTACAATATAATTGTATCGAACACTTTTTAATAGAAATATGTACTGGTCTAACCCTACTATGACCAAAAACTAAGTATTAAACAATATATATATATATATATATATATATATATATATATATATATGTTGTTTAATGCTTTAATATATATATTGTTTAATACTTTAATATATATATATATATATATATATATATATATATATGTGTGTGTGTGTGTGTGTGTGTGAAACAACAGAACTCACGCCACTTACTTGCTACCTAGGTTTCGAATAAGCAGGTCTCATTAGGCAAAGCTTTCTCAGATGAGGTCAGTGTGGTCGAAATCTAGGTAGAAAGTAATTGATGTGTGTTCTGGTCTTTGACATATTATTGGCTCTGCATATTCAGTTCTTTTGTTTTGATTGCGCATTGAGCACTTTCTCCCGTTCTACTTTCTTCTGATTATAAATTTTTGTTACGAAAATATGTGCCAATCATAGTCTAGAGGTCTAAGACGCGTTAGATCACATGATGGCTTCCTCTATGTGGATAGGGGTTGCAAGTTCGAATCCTGTCGAATGACACACATTTTCGTAACAAAAATTTATCATAGATAATCAGGCCGGTATAAATAAATATATAATACTGTTTGATTAAAGACAGAATATCTACTTAAATACGAGTATCGATCAAAAATAATGTTCAACCAAATCATTTTATATATATTTAGTTGGGAGGATCTGCTGATTACGTTGACATGGGTTTGAACGTTTCGGTTTCGTCAGGCGATTCGGATTCTTTTAATCCCCTGACGAAAGCAAAAATGTCAAATCTATGATAGCATAATTGGCTGATCTCCTCAACTTAAGTATCTAAAACCCCTGCATAATAAAGCGTCATTTCCCTTCAAACATGTATTTAGCACTTTATAATAAAATTACTGATCTAATTTATATCTAATTTAAATCTGACCTATAAATGTTTAGCATATATATATATATATATCGGTCAGGCAGCCTGATATTCCAGTCCTTGTAATGTGATGTTTCATTGTTATATTATCATAAGTTATACTCGACGCCAATAAATGAGCATACTTCGTATTAACTAATCAAGGGATGATCTCATTTGTAAGTAAAGAAGATCAGGCTCCTGCCATTTTTAAATTGTTATACGATAAAAAAATAAAACTTTCTTTCTATATTTATTAGTCAAGCAGGCTTATCGATTATGTGAACATTATTCGAAAGAAATTATGACAAAACAATTATTCGAAAAATATTCGAATTGTAAATTGTTCAAATGAAAATTAATCAAAAAGATAATTATGCATTGGCTTTCTGCTGAACAAATGGCAGAAGATCTCCTTTCTGTTTTCCGAATGGCAGGAGATCGATTTTTTGTTTCCCGAATGGCAGAAGATCGACTTACTGCTGCACGATCAGAAACAAACCTTCTTTCCCCTGCACGAATGTGAGTTCATCGAATTGCAGCTGTACGAATAGAAGCAACTCGTGTTTTGTTTTTACTAATAACAGCAGAACGCCTGTTTTAGTGCATGAAGGATGACAGATCGCATTTCTGTTACCCGGATGGCAGAAGATCGCCGCTTTTCTTGAAGGAATGACGATAAATCGCTGTAGATCGTTTTGCTGCTGCTCGAAGAGCAACAGATCGCTTTTCTGTTGCACGAATGACAACAGATCGCTTTTCTGTTGCACCAATGGCAACAGGACGACTTTCTCTTGTCCGAATGATTGTAGATCGTATTGCTGCTTTTCCAGTGGCAGCAGATATCTTTCTGCTGAATGAATTGCAACAAATGTCAGCAGATCGCCTTTGTGTTCTCTGAATAGCAGTAGCTTGCCTTTCTGTTTCACGAATGGCAGAAGATCGACTTTCTGTTGCAAGAATGGAGCAAATCGACTTTCTCTTGCACGAATGAGAGTAGGTTACACTGTTGCTACACGAATTGAAGCAGATCATTGCACGAATGGCTGCAAGAAGACTTCATCTAGCACGGGTGGTAGAAAATCGCTTTCCTGTTGCTTGGATGGCAGCAGAACGCCTTTCTGTTTCACGAATGACAGAAATTCGCTCTTCTAGTCCACTAAATGTAGCAGATCGCTTTTCTAGAGCACGAATGGCAGTTAATCATCATTCCATTAATAGCAGTAGATCGACTTTCTACTATGCAAATGGCATCTGTTAGTTTTCCACTTGTACGAATGGCAGACGATCGCCTTTCTTTAACACAAATATCAATAGAAAATCTGAACTGTATTATCGGTGGAAATGTCGTTTTGTAGCACCAATAGTCACTGAAAAATATATTCCCTGTTCTACGCAGAACACTCAAAAGCAATGACTTGTATATATATATATCCATATATATATATATATATATATATATATATATATATATATATATATATATGTATACTAGCATCATAGCCCGGCGTTGCCCGTGCAACTCAGAACATTTTAGTAGTAACTGAAGATGCCACTATTTTGTTTTACATATTTTGTTTTTGTTTGAAAAAAACACTTTTCGTTAGTTTTTATTTGCCTTGCAAAAGTCAATATCTGATGAAATATATATATATAAAATAAACACACTTTTCACTCAAAAAATAAATAATGTTAAACAAATAAAATTTCAAATATGTCGGCTAATGCCAGTAACCATCCGTATAACTCCGTAATATATATATATATATATATATATATATATATATATATATATATTACTGGCGTGTGTTCACATTGTGTATATAACTCGCTAAAATCTTACCTCTTCCACCGAGTGCTCATAGCTTAGAATCGCAGACTGATGTTAATTCTCTCGGGTTTCAGTCCTGGTTAGAAACAATCGGATGTCTAACCGTACTGATGAGCTGTGATACCGCGAAACAGGACTGTCAGGAGAAGATTATTGACGCCCTCGTCCGCTAGTTAAGCACTATATTGATATGGTAGACATTAAAAACAGTAGCTATTTACGCATCGTGCATTCAGTAATAAATTTGAACACTCTCGGCTACTGGTGTGTGTTCACATTGTATACATAACACGCTAAAATCCGCCCTCCTCCACTGAGCGTACATAGCTTAGCGGTAGAATCGCGGACTGATGGCGGGTTTCAATACTACTTTGGAGCATTCGGATATCTAGCCGTGCTGATGAACTATGTTACAGCGAAACAGGACTGTCTGCGGACTGCTACATATATATATATAAAGAAATTAAATAAATTTTATTAATATCACTCCAAATTTACTCGTTTTTTGCAAAACATAAGACCCAGATTTAAATTTACACATTCACATAACCAATAATTGAAGTTATTTCAAAAGAACTTGAGCCTTTGAAAAATGAAAGAACCACATTTGTCGTCAGCTATATTTCAGATCTCACTCTAGAAAATGGTCAGTATTATTTTTCCTTCTAACAATACACATTAACAATTGGGAATATGTTTATTGACCAATAAACTACTGAGTTTTGAAAACTAATTTTTACTTTCTTTGCGCAAATCTATTTTCTATAAATATTTGTGGTATTAAGTTAGGATTTCATTTTCAGTTTTCCTAAAACCATTTACCAGAGTCAGTTTTTTGCTGTTGAATTCTCAAACCATGATATCTAATTTTTACTTTGATTTCAGAGGTTCTGTGCTGTGGTAACATTTAAACAAATTATACAGGAAATTAATTATTTTACAAAGAGTCAAAACACTAATATATATATATATATATATATATATATATATACGTGTATGTATGTGGCATCGTTTGAAAGGCGCGAGTAAACTAAAGGAACCCTAATAGGCAGAAAAACACTAATTTTCGATCGACCAAAAAAGAAAATAGGGAAGGAAATGATAATTAAAGTTTTAACAACAAAAAGGCCATCTGGTTTTAGTCAAGACTGTGCTAAATGACGACATATTCTGAAGGCCTCCTAACAAGAATAGATGAATATATTTACAAGCATTGACAACACGCGGCCGTTATAGATAATATTTTACGTTTATCGAAATCGAGCGACTGGCTTAAGTGATTTTTACGACTCTTGTATACAAAAACGACTTCTGGAAACGAAATTATGTTGACTGATAAGAATTAACTTTAGAAAGCAGACAGGTTTACCAAAAAAAAAAAAAAATAAAAGAATAGTAATTAAGTTTTTTGTCTGCCGAAATGCGGTAAAACATCTCAAATCAAGGGAGAGTCATTTTTATTTTTGTCACTAGTTAGCAAAAAGGTCGTAAATGATAAATCCCAAGCGAAAACGAGCACACGCAATGTCACGAAAAGAAGAATTTTGATCGATATTTAAAATATGGTCGTTTGAACTAAAATACGCCCATCAAGTGATTATGATGAGAGGTACCCACACAAAGCAGGAAGGAGACGGGATTGATCAAGTGAGCAATGAGAAAGTGTCTACGGTGGGATTTCAGGAAAGCCTGAGAGATGTTTCACGCTCTTCGGGTAGTAATGGTGAGAGATGCTCATACAAAGCTGGAAGGAGAAGGATTTGATCAGGTGAACAAAGAGAGAGCCCTAATTACTTATTTGAGAGAACGCTAGTACAACGAGAACACGTCATATCCCACCCCCACTGGATACCGGGCTCTATAGAAGATAGATATTTTGAACAGCAAAGTGACAGATTCAACAACGGGCTCAGCCGGCTTTTTTCGCGCCCGGTCCAGGGCGATCATCTTCTGATGGAGCGAGAAATTCAACAAGGAGAAGAAAAGTCGACAGACACGAAGAGACCCGGTGGAGACAACTCACAAAGAGTGCAGACTAGAAGACAATGTGTGCAGACCGGAGAACCCTGGCGGAGACATGGCACACGAGTGAGATTCGACGGCAGACATGAAGACACACAGACACGAAGAGACCCGGTGGAGACAACTCACAAAGAGTGCAGACTAGAAGACAATGTGTGCAGACCGGAGAACCCTGGCGGAGACATGGCACACGAGTGAGATTCGACGGCAGACATGAAGAAACAGACATGAAGAGACCCGCTGGAGACAACTCACAAAGAGTGCAGACTACGGCAGACATGAAGACACACAGACCGGAGACCAGAGACCTGGTAGACTAGAGTAGGAGAGAACGCGGTCAAGACAAAAACTGGTGAAGACCAAAGAACAAAGGTAGACCGGAAAAGACGAAACCACCGCTTCGCCTGATCTGATATGATTTGCCACCCTGAAGAAAAAACTCGGACATTAAAGCCTTGTTCCAGAAGTTTCGATAAAAATCAATTCAATAAACACTGTGTCTATATCCTCGATTATCATGAATCGAGGATATAGACCTGTTTCAGCAATCAATAACTGTACTCACAACTTTGTATCCAGGAGTTGAATATATTTTTCTTTCATCGAAGTTATTTGTTGAGTGAAGTCAACAACCAGGGTGGAAGGCTTCCCCGATGGAATCAATGACCACATGTTCGTGAGGTTTAAATATTTAGACATCGGTTTTGGTTTGTATATAGAGAAGAATGAGTTTCGCTAGGTCTACTTGTCCTGCACGCAACGCATCACTGAGTATCGCATTGGATTTCAAGCCAGATATAGGGAGAGAAATGCTAAGGTGCTCATTTGCGCAACGACTCTATGTCCCTATATGACTGATGATCATGATGATGATGATAACATGTATGTTGTTAAACATTTTGTGCACTATATATATATATATATATATATATATATATATATATATATATTATATATATATACAAAAAAAAACACACCGTTTGTGGTTTTTTTTTTCTTTACTGCGGAGTATTGAATGTTTTGTTCTTATTCCGCGGATTTCTTTTTTTCTCCCCATTCATCCGACGCCTCAGTGCACCGGATTGTAACGGAATTAGGTTCTGTTTGTTAATGGTTTTTTTAAAGGTTTATCTTAGTATAAATTTACAACCTAAATACTTACAGAGTCTACTTAGTTATTATTTTGATTATGATTATATATATATATATATATATATATATATATATATATGTGCGTGTGAGTGTGTGTGTGTGTGTGTGTGTGTTAAGTATTTGAATTGAAATATGTAGGCACTTTAGTAAAACTTGATTTCTTTCCTGTCTAGTATTTTTCATAAGTAAATAAAAAATTTCTCCTTAACATTCTTTTGTATTTTTGCATTCACTTTTCTTGCATGACATATATATATATATATATATATATATATAAAGATGTTATGATGTGACCACTATTAACCGGCCTGATAGATACTGACTAGCCTTAGGCAACATTCATGATTCATCTCGTTTTATTCATTCTATACCTTTTTTTTTCATTTTAGCAAGCAACTAGCAAGATTATAAAGTATCGTCGTTACCGCGAACATCACCTGATTATACAGTTGTGTATATCTGACAAAGCTTAGACTTTAATAGAACTATTCGGGTCGTCGTGGATGTTGTCAAAATAATGACTGATATACATTTATATTCTTAAAACACTTTCAGCAGAAAGATTATTTTGTTACACAGCTATTTTTAGGGTACGAACATCAGCGATTTTACACGATCATTAATATGATAGCAATTAACATATTAGATATATAAGTTTTTGTAGGTCTTCGTCGCCAAATTGTTGAGGAATTGTGGCGAAACTTCACCTCAAAGTTGTGCTGTCCCGGTTGTGCCGGAAGTAAGACACTGAACATAGGTAATTTCAAAACAGTGTATTAGTATAACAAGATATTCAAAGGAAGTGTTGATAATAAGTAATATAGAAATAAGTAAGTCCGAAGCTATTATTACGCTGCGTATTTCCCGAATAGTAGCTGTCGTCAACTGCTCTCGTTAACTGCCTTTAGAAGTCACACAAGTAATTACTTATGACAAGAGGAAGAGTCCATTCCTTGTAGGAGGGCACCATAACATAAGTGTTTATGCATAAATACGAGGATGTGCAGAAAAGTTATTAACATAAGAAACGTCCTCAAACATTATCAAATAACAGAATATTAAAAGTTATTTTCGTACGGGTTTAAACTTTTTCAGCACTCTATATACACTTGTGAGTTGAGTAAATTGTCGCCATTTATATTTTCATTTTCGCAAACATTTTCGTTGTTTGTTTTTACTTTGTCGGCTTAACAGTATAGTAAAGAATCTAATACGAAGGGGTTCAGAGTGATCATTAGTGATGGCAACATTATGCCATTCATCTTCTCACTGAAGCCTACATCAAGTGCCTTGAGAATGTAGTGCTTCCCTGGGTCAAGAGTATAGCTGCAGGAAGACGTATGTCTGGTAAGAAGACTCTGCACCATGCCACAGAAGTAGGAGAAAACATTCATGGCTATCAGGCAATTTTTACGACCACATCCCTCTTTACATTTGGCCACCTAACTTCCCAGACTGAAACAACCTTGATTATTCTATGTGGGGAGCAGTTGAGCGAGAAACCAATGAAATCCCTTGTAAAACTAAAAATTAACTTAAGGCAAAGATTATGACAGCCATCTCAACTTAAATACGAAGGTCGCCCAAGAGAGATAGGGGAGAATCCGGAGTCGTCTGAATGCCATGGTTGAGGCCAATGGTGATTTTATGAAATATATTTAGTCTTTAGTATTTCAAGATATTTTTGTGCAGTTTTGCCAGATATATATGTAAAAACTGAGATGTCAGTGCTGTTTTCATTTTTGCGTAATTTAGGCAAATAGTTCTTTCATCATACCCTGCATGAATCAGTTCACTTTCCCCTCATATCTATCTATCTATCTATCTATTAAAAATTTGCCGAACTTGACAAGGTAAACCTCGCTGCAAAGCTTGAAAAGGCCCTCCAGCCCATGTTGGACTGGGGTAAGAAATAGCTCTTGAATTTTAATGCTTCTAAAACGAAGCTGCTATCTAGTAGCTATCACAGACAGTCGCTCCTGTCCCCACTATTAGCATGGATCAGGCTAGTCTCCTAGAAAGTAAAACACCGCGCCTCCTCACAACAGACCTCAAGTGGAGTGTTTACATAGAATCCATTGCTAAATTCGCTGCTAAGGAGGTCGGTTCTCTGTGCAAGGCCAGGAAGTATTTCCCAACTGAAACATTCCTGCACATATACAAATCTACCATCGCCCGTGCATTGAATACTGCTGTCATATCTGGTCGGATGCTTCTGCTATCCACCTAAGATTCCTTGACAAAATTCAGCGGAGAATCTGCAATGTGATCGATCCCGACTTGGTAGCTTGGATACAGTCACTTTATCACCGGCGCTGTGTGGCTTCCCTGTGTCTTTTCTACAAGTACTTTCACGGCTTTTGCTCTGATGCACTTAGCTCAGTGGTGCCCCCTATATACGAATTTACTCGAGTCACAAGATTAGCAACTAGGTTTACATAGTTACTGTGAAACCAATAAAATTCCCGCCTGTGGAATTCTCTTTCGTTTACTTGCTTCCCCGACAACTACACTCTCCAAGAATTTAAATGTAAAGTCAATAGTCATCTCCTATCTCACTAACTTGCATCCTCTCTCTCATGCTTTCATCTCATTTCTTCAGCATTCCCATCCCTCTCCTACCCGATTCCTGACACCCCCTGTATTCTGTCACTCCTTCTCATAACTTGTAGGGCATTATTATAAAAACCTTCATGTTTATAAAATATTTCTTCACTAGAAGAGATTTTATTACTTCTACATTCAATGGAGGAGGGTATATGTTTGATAATACTTGCGGGGTGATTAGACTTTGGGTGAATGTATAATGAATATTAATTAGGTTTTATGTATTGGTGATAAGTATCATTTATTAAATCTAATGTTACATCAAGGAACTTTGCTGCTTTTAAGTTACTGTTAATTATTATTTTTAGATTTAAACTTTTGAATTCTCTGTGGATGAGAATTTTTTATTTTATCTGTTTTAAAATGTGTAGATTTTTGTACTATCATAAGACTATCATCTCTATATAACTTTATGTCATGAGTGTTTATGCCATGGTGTGCAGTGAGATAACATAGTGCAAATAAACCAATGAGATCGGAAGACTCAGCAGAGTCTAATGAACACATTGTAATGTCAAATTGGTTATCAGAGTTATTTTTTATCCATTGTTCTTGATTGTGGACAAGCACGGATGTCTAGGTGGCCACTATAATATTATATTCATCCTTAGTTAAATCTTAATAATATATGGCAAATTTCAGGGCCAAGGTGAAAAGGTCTTTGGAAATTGACGGATAATAATCAACCATGCTAAATTCGATTAAAGAACAGCTATTTTATACTTGATATTGCAAAACCAATTTATGACATCAGTTGTATTAGTCCACTGCAATAATCCAAGGTTCTGTTTGATTTGGTTATTAATCCGTTATAGAATAATTTTACTCATATCTCAAATTTCAACTTTAGCTGGGTTAATGATTCTATTGGGTAGAGTTGTCTCAAAATCAGGTTTGTTAGCTTTTAAAGTTATGTAAGCTTCTTTAGTACAAAGTTTACTAACTCTGTCACTAATTTTGCGTTTTTCAGTAATAGTTTTGCTAATAGTATTTATCTTTTCAAAAAAATTAAGTGCGTTTTTTTTTAAATAATGTTTGGTTAAATCTTTTTTATTCATTTGTAAAAGTAAATGCATTAACAGTGGGTTTTAATTTAAACGTTCTTCCACTTTCTTGTACATATGAGATGCATTCCTATATATATATATATGTATATATAAACATTTATAAGACACATATACATGACTGGGTTCAGATCTCTGTCTCTTGTTTTCTCTTTTGCTATTACTCTTTCTTAGTATGTAAGTCTTTCCAAATCGGTTTTCGCCTGTGTATATATATATATCCAATGACAACAAATTATTTCTTTTGTTCGATTTGGCATTGAAGAAAAATCTATATTGAAATAATTGATCGATCGATCAATAATTATAGATTTTTCTGTGCGTGCTTGTTAATATGTGATTCTGTTTCTTATTTCCTCTCCGGGCTTTTGTCGTGACTTGCAACTTTGCTTTCTTGGCAACTCTGATCACGCTGTCTGATGATATTTTTTTTTAACTCGTTTATTTGTAAGGAACCCTCTTCTAACAAAAAGCAAATAAACCAATTGACTGGGATTCATTTGGTGATTTTCTTAATTTTCGCATTGAAGGTTGTGTCACTGAGTTCTCCTCCTAGGTTCACTTCTGCCTGTTCAGTCACTATAGCCCACAGAAATCACTTCTTCCGGGTATAGCAACGTGTCAGATCGGATGACAACAGCCACCTCTTTGTATCCGCATGCAATAATTGTAAGCGAATGAAACACCGTAAAACCTGTCACTTAGTTTGAGAGTAAAACTGGCAGCTCCGATCGAAAGTGACTTCTAACGTGATTGTTAACTGGGGCAAGGATTGGTTTAAAAACTTTAAAGCCTTTAAACAAAAGGAAGCTGTTTTGTCTTCGTTAGCATCTCCAGGAAGGCAACTCATTGCAACTTCTTTGAAACTTTAAGTAAAATGATTATACTTTATAAAATATGGTAGCAATATTCAATTCACGAAAGAATGATATATATATATATATATATATATATATATATATTTATATATATATACTACCGGCCATAATTATTAATCCACCCCAGTGTTTAAAAAGGATTATATATTTTATACTATTTTTTTAGTATTAATTGCCAATGAATTATGTAAATGAAAATAGAATGGTTCTTTTGTTAATACTGCACAATAACATGTGAATTAAATGAATGTATATATATTTAATAATTACCTGTATTTCAGTTTCATCAATGAATGAATGAAGAAAATTTAGGGGGATTCATACGAGTTCATCTTTGCTTCTATGCCTTATAAAAATTTTACAAAGTAATAATAACAAAAAATAGCATTCCATTTTCATTTAGAATTATACACTTAGAAATAATATGAGATACATAATTTCTTTTAAAAAACTGGGGTTGCGTAATAATTATGGCCGGTAGTATATATATATATATATATATATATATATATATATATATATATATATAAATCCAAAAGAAATTGGCATATAGGTAAAATCCCAAGAGAGAGCCTATTAATATTAATTATTGAAAATAAATATTACAACTAATGCTCCTCTAGAGCTCATGGAAAGAGAGAGGCAGCATCGGCTCAGTTCATTCTCTTTACTATCAGTTTTTAAACTTTACTATTAGTTATGAAACAACACCTCATTATTATATTTTTTGTGCAAGGATTATTTTGTGAAGAATATATATATATATATATATATATATATATATATATACATATATATATATAATTTTCATACTGTCGCGCTCAGGGGTTTGGATAATTTTGTTTTATTTTTTCCTCATGTCTTAATTAAAAATAATCAATAGTAAATACATCAATATATTTGGTATCGTCATTTTAGACAGAATATCGATATAAAAAATTTGCTGTCATTTTTTAATAAATTGCAATGTCCGCTACTAGCAAAGTTGATTCACTGTGTTAGTATAATTAATTTTCTCATCTTGCACATTCATAAATCTAACTTTCTTTCGTGATTTGACTATTGCTACCATGTCTGTTCCAGTCTTTCTCATATATATCAAAATATCCTATCAAAGGACATGCTTTGTCTTTGTTCCTTCGCTTTTTCTTCCTTGTTGTCTTCCTTTATTTTGTGTCTAGACTGAGAAGTAACAAGATAGAATCTGGATCGTTTAACAACCCGACACTTTGAATTCCTAATAGAATCAGTAAAATTCGGTTACCCAAGCCCACGTGTCATGCACCGTCAAGTGTGAGTTTTTAAATATATATTCAGTTTCCAGAAAATCTCCGGCTAAATTAACTCTCATTGTGAAATCATTAGAAATACGCCTATGGAGTTATTCGATTACTGGGTGTGTAAAGAATAAAAAATATTATTCCTTAAGAAGTCTTCCAAGTTAATCCTGGATTAATTTCGATTACCTGTGTAAAACAAAATAGACGCACCATTCCTGAATCTCACAGTTTATATTGCAGAAGGAAAAATTACTAATTTTCATTCTGATATTTTAAAGAACTTCTATCTGCTTACTTTTATGAATACTTCAACTTACGAACTCATGATTCATGGATAATTAGAGGGATATTCAGTATCAGATAAGCGCCTCTTGTTCATCTCATGTTTGTTATTCTATATTCTCTCCCTATTTGTTTTAAACTTTCATGCTGTGTTTGTTGTTCGTTGACACTTGTTTGATGCGTTTCTGTCTGAGTGATTTTTTGATTTTTTAACATTGTGTTCTCATCCGTATGTTTCAGTTCATAATAATAATAATAATAATAATATATATATATATATATATATATATATACATATATATATATATATTGTGTGTGAGTGTGTATATAGGCAGCATTTTTTCATTAATACATGTTTCATAAAATAATATAGACAAGTGTTTTCTATGTATTTTTTTATGTTCTCTGATAAACTAAATAGCATTATCATTAAATGAAGAAAGAAAATTACAATATCGGTACATGATTTTTTAATAATCCAGTCTAAGATTTCGGCTAACATAAGTCATTTTCAAAGATGTCAAATTACATTATATATTATAAACACGGACAAACGATAATGACAAACTGTTTCTGTTTACATGGAAGATTTCCAAGCAACAACAAACTCGTGCATTTAAGACGATCGAAGCGAATGTCGCATCACAGCTGAAGACGTCATACATGACCAAGCGAAAGTGAAACAAGAAATATTAAGTATGGGAAGCCACTGGAATAAACCAATGACTTCTGTTATTAATTAGGAGCATTTAAGGATATATCTGGAGATTTCATAGCTTATCTTGTTCAGGTTACGTTTCAAATCTTTTATATATAAAACTTCGAGAACTTTAAGTTTTTGTTTATTGTTTTCATGTTTACGTATATTTGTGTTTTCAACTAGCGTTTCCCGGAATTGTGTAAGTCGCCAGGCATGTTGTTTTAAATGCCTAAACATGTTAGAATTATCGTTCAAGTGTAGTGCCAAGTGTAGTACCAAGTGCCAACCATATAATTAGTTATGACTTTAGTTTGACCAGGAACGCAGTTTCGTAAGAGGCACATGAATTAATAAATAATTTTGTTTCTCCGTAATTAAATTTTGAAGGTGTTATGTTGAAATGATAATCTTAGCTGTTTTAATTTTTTATACGAGATAATTAATATATTTGTTCTGGTTGACAGTGTTGTACATTTCTTTATAATGTTTCTAAGAGAAAGTTGTCCTGCTTATAGTTAACGCATATTGTACACACTACTACATGCCTATCTAGAAGACTCACAATATACCTGTCTGACTATAGCTTCATTTGGCGACTTTTAGTCAACTAGAAGATCAGCATTACTCTCCCCATTTTCATTTTCCAGTCAAGTCACTCTTATAGAATAATTCTCAGTTCTCAATATTAAGCTGTTTGACCGGCTATAAGACGCAAACAGGTTCATATTCGCCAGCTTTATCATAATATATATATATATTTGCTCCACAAATATCCTTAAATACTTATAATTAATAACAGAAGCAATTGGATTATACTAATGGCTTCCCATACTTAATATTTCTTGTTTTCACTCTTGTGTGATCATGTGTGACGTCATGAGCTGTGGTGCAATATGTTTTGTATGCACGAGTTTGTCATCGCTTGGAAATCTTCCCTGTAAACAAAAACAGCCTGTTATTATTGTTTGTCCGTGAGTTGTTATATTATAATGTGATTGACATCTTTAAAAATGGCTTATGTAAGCCGAAAGCTTTAATTGGATAATAAAAATTTACTTATCAATATCGTGATTTTCTTTCTTCATTTAATGATAATGCTTTGAAACCTATAAAAAAATTACATAAATTAAATCAACAAAACTTGTCTATATTATTTAATGAAACATACATCAATATATATATATCCGATCTTCCATGGATCTGTAAATACCTAAAATGTGTAGAATCATATCAGTCCCTATATTTATTCTCAGTTGTTGAAAAGACAGCTGTGTTAATTGGGTCCAGAAAATCTATCAAAATTGTTGCTCCCATGCAAGTAATTAATAATATAATTAATTAATAATATAATAAATTAATAATATTTTGTGTAAAAACTTGAAAAAAAAACATCAACATGAATAAGAATAGAATCGAAAATAAACATTTTGTAAAATCCGTGAAAATCCTTTTTTAATGTTGTATTACACAAATAACGGCAGCTATAGCAATACCCAGGCAGACATTATACATATGTTTTATTTACCAATCAATGACGTCAATCGGCTGGCACCTCGTTTTCGTCTGAGACTAAAAATTTCTTGTGATGTCCGCTGTTTTAAATTGTTTGTAGCATCAAGGATCTTAAGTCCACTCAACTATCCGCTCAACGTCACAGCCTATAAGTTATAATCAGTCAGTATGAAAATTACCCGTCACCTTCCTTTACTTTATGAAGAGGATCGAGCAAGGCAGGTATCAACTTAACTTAAGACGGCATAAAACCAAAATGGTGGAAAACTTCAGAAAAAATAGAAAGATTACTCGTGTGCTGGTCCAATTTTTTCAAGAGTTGAGGGCCTTCCTGCCAGATGGGAAATCAGCATTCGATATTTATTCGAAAGCTAACTTCGTCGGTTAATAAGAAAATACGGAACTACTCTAGTCACAAAGGAGAAATGCTGGATTTGGTAGCGTCGAATATAATAACGTGCTTTTTTCTATACTTTTTTGTTTTATTTCGTAGCTTATCAACAAGTCTACGTAGAAATCTAAATTATTTTAACATAATTTTATGGTTTCAACTAAACATGTTTTAGACTTAACTATATGCCTTCAACTACAGATAAAATATATTAGTCATTTTGCTATAAAATGTATTTTTGGTAATTCTATAAAATTGTAATACTGTTCATCTTATCGAAATTGATATTGGTCATTTTACAATATGAAAATGCACCGCCAGTAATTTTACTTTAAAAATGTAGTTGGTAATGATGGATTTGGAAACAACAGCAATTAAGAGGTGGCCTCACACTAAGGAAAACCTCCAATCTTTTAATCAGAGGCTTTGCTGCCGGATGTATTTTATCGTCAAACGCAGGAGTGCTGATTAAAACTGGTTTAAACAAGTAAAATAATTCCTATCAGTGATGTAAGGCAATTTAGAATTATTTGGAATGCTGATTTTCATGGTCTAACACGCGCTACCCACTTGAATCAGTCTACCGCAAAAATAAATGACAAACTACTGCGGGAATATCTTCTGCATAGTCAGTCATGTATAGAAAGAGACATGAGTTCCCAAGCGTGTATCTTGTATGGCACAACAGACAGTTTTCAAGACGGAGGATAAAAGGATTTGCGTAGGTTAACACAACCTACGTAAAAAGAGACTAGTCACAGAGGGTCGTCGATGGCCTATGTTCTAGTGGGATCGATGGGTTTAAGAATATATATATATATATATATATATATATATATATATATATAGTCTTCCGCAGACAGATCCGTTTCGCTGTATCCCAGATCATCAGACGGTTAGACATCAGACTGCTTTTTACCCAGGATTGAAATCCTACTGATTTGGTATCAGTCGGTGATTTTACTTCTATGGGCGCTCGGTAGAAGGATGCAGACTTTCAGCGTGTGATATATCATGTATGCATACGCCAAGAGCTGAGAGTGTTCTAATTCATTACTGAATGAACGATACGAGGGATGCTATAGTAGCTACTATTTTTTCAAAGTCTACCATTCTTCCAGAGTGGTCAATCATGGTGTGAGACCGTAAATAGTCATATGCAGACAAATATGTTTCGCTGTATCACAGCTCATCAGTACGATATATATATATATATATATATATATATATATATATATATATATATATGAAGTCAAATCAAGACTATATAACGCAATTTTCGATTCATCGTCATAACCATATCTGGTCTAAAATGTATCGTAATGTCAACAAATGTTACGGGAATTAAAGAGGATTGATGAAATTGGTTATAAACAACCGACAATTTGAAATTATTTTTTCGAACATTATTTTTGATCAATATTCGTATTTAAGTAGATATTCTGTTTATAATCAAACAGTATATATATTTATTTCTACCGGCCTGATTATTTACGATACATTTTGGTTACGAAATTACACACATTTTCGAAAGAAAAAAAAAATATATATATATAATATTATTTATTCATAAATTATATAATTTATGAATAAATAATATTATTAGCTCTACTTTTGTATTGAGCACTTTTTTAAAAAATAGTGTTTCTTTGGACAAGGAATATTATTCCAACAATACTTATATATGGAGAGAGAAGAGAAAGAAAAAGAGAAAGAGGTACATTTGGACTCATGCTTAACCTTTTTACATTCTTTAATTTGTTTTTAAGGAACAAACTGTGTATAAAACCAAAATGATTGATTGATATAACATTTCGTAAAACATTTACTTGAAGAGATGATATGGCGATAATCATATTAAATTACATTTCACGATGCAATCAACAGATTTTGCTCTCTGCCCATTGGTGTGCTTTCTAAGGTGTGTTGTCGATGCTAACCAATATTAACAGATCTTCCATCAGACCCTATAGACTGGCACTACATAATCTTAAACGATGTGCTTTATCAAAACTCAAAACCACATAACTTGCACATCTCCAACAGCAGCACAAAAAGTGGATAGATCATGCAACTGAAAAAGAAAATAACACATCAGACATATAGATGGCGCCACTAGTAAAAACTTCATATGATTTTTAGGAAGTACTAACTTTCAAATGGCATGTGACAAAATTTTGGTCCAATCGGTTTATTAGTTTAGAAATGACAGTTATTTAAGTGAAGCATCCATTGCAAATTTTCAGATTAATGGATAAATTTGAATTTCGTGTGTTGATAAAGCATTGCTTTCTGATGGGAAAAATACTCTTCAAACAAAGAAATGGCTTGTTAGGTGCATTCGGACTCTGGAAACAACGGTTAAGAGGTGGTATGCTGACTTTGTACGCTGTCGTTAAAACACAAATGATGCTGAATACGCGAGTCGCTTAAAATCGGCAGTTGTCCCAGAAAACACCAAATAAATCTAAATTCTCGTTTTAGCCGATCGTGAATTGAAGTTGCATGAGATAGCAGGGGAGTTGAACATATCAGAAGGCAGTGTATTCATCATTTTGCATGAGAATTTGTCAGTGAGAAAGCTATGTTCAAAGTAATTGCCGCGTTTCCTCACTGTCGTTCAAAAACAGCGACGCGTCGACGATTCAGACCGTTGTTTGCAACTTTTTCAACGCAACAAGGAGTTTTGTGTAAATATGTCACAATGGATAAGACATGGAGCCATCACTTTGGAGTCAAATTGACAGTCAGCTGAGTAGAGAGCAGCAGGTGAAGTCGTTGTTGTTTGATTAGTTAGGTCAGGGATTTATTGAGTGATGTGTTAATTATATAATTCAGCAGTTAATTTTTCACACGAGTAAAATAAAAGGTTCGTAAGGAAACTACAATCAGCATTAGAAAGAGCTGTACTAGAGAATTTGAGAAAGCTGATTTTCTGAAAAGAAAAAAATGTTTATTAAAAAGAGATTCTATAAATTTCAAGCGAGAATAACACTAACTGTTCGGTAAATGAATTTCGAATGTTTCCTTTACGGAAACATATTTTCAATATTACCATTACCTAACTAGTTTCAGCAAAATTCGAAGTTCGTTTACTCAGAAAAAATATCCAAACACAATCATCTGAACATGCAGTTACATAAAGTTTCTTCCCGAGATTATGGCTGAGTTTGTCTTACATAATTACCGTATGTTGGGACAATCGCTCAAATTATTATAGTTTAGCATTTACTGAGATATCAATGATTTATCTTTTTACTAGCAGTATAGCCCGGCATTGCTCGGGTGTAATGAACGCTTTAAAACTAATCCATGGTTCTGGAGCTCAGACTATTTGGACGTTGGCACGAAAGACTAAAAAGCAATAGTTGTTTCCAGTTAAAGCGAAACCGTAGACTGAAAGAAAAATGAATGGATTTAAGTCAAATTTTGATTTCCTGGTATCGATATCAAATTTTTTGCATTATTGTAAGAACTGCAACTTTGAAACTTCTGAATATCGTTTCTTATGTCTTTGTCTATGAGTGTATCAAATTTGATTAAAATAGAACCAATCCTATAACCCGATTTTTTCGATTATCGATTTTCGATTATCGATTTTCGATATTTATCGGGCGCACCTCGACACAAAACCTAGCTAAGAACACTCAAAGACGCTTATAGTACAACTATGTAAGTTTTCAAGAAAATCGGTTCAACCGTTTCGTAGTCTATAGATAATGGACACACACACACAGACAGACACAGACAGACAAACTTCCATTTATAAATAAGTTTAGATTTAGATTACAATATCTTTGCGTCGTCTTTTAATTCTTGCTTCTTGATTAAAAAAAAACTTGTTCATTATAATTGAACAATATGTAATAAAAAATTAAAATACGCTCAGTACGAGGTTTACGTCCTCACTTCTTCGGGCACAAATCAATACG
The DNA here is from genome assembly GCA_037127315.1 of Ascarosepion bandense. NCBI lineage: Eukaryota > Metazoa > Mollusca > Cephalopoda > Sepiida > Sepiidae > Ascarosepion > Ascarosepion bandense. The sequence continues at coordinate 971,597 of JBBBDQ010001128.1, read as the reverse complement.
TTCACAATGAGGGATTGCTGAGTCGGTGTTTATCGGCAAGTCTTTGTCATATCGCGCTATCTACGAACGTACCGCTTGGCCTAATTTCGCATCACCCCGTCCACTTTACATATTATGTAAACGTACTCGAATAATCAATTTAAAAACATTTTAATTTTGTTATATACACGTATTGTGTTTGGGCTTTTTTCGATAATAATTTAATTAATAATATTTAACAAATGTTGCGTTACACATACGACTCTCTAACCCACATATCCAGCAGATTGATTGAAAATCACTGATTTCAGCTCACGTTAACTTGCATGTTTCTTACGTGGCTTTAAAACAAGTCGTATTTTTTTTAATATGTTTAATCGTATAAATAAAAATGTTATATTTTTATTTTATTACACCGAATGAATTTTTCACGTTACTCATTATTTGAATGAAGGAATCTCATACTAAACATTTATTCACTCAGCAAAACATCTTTTGACAATCCGGGTTTGGTACAATATCAAGTTCAAGTCACAGACAACGGTGTAACGTTGGACAAGATGAAGTAAATAGCGGTCTTTTTAATCCGGTTTGGATGGGTCATCCTAGATCCCTAACCTGATTCCAAGTCGAGTCTTGTTTGAGTTTGGATTCTAACACCTTTGACCAAGACGGATTAACAGCCATTGTTTTGCTAGTGTAAAAGACAAGAATTACACGCAAACGAAGAAGTATATTTATATATTAACAAAGAAGAAAAATTGATTGATTCGGCTGTGGGTGTTTGGGCGGAAAGAAATGAGAAAAAGGAAGTGTAAATGTATGGATAAGTAAATAAGAAAACCTTGAGACAGGAATTAAGAATATCTCTTTGATTCCGTAAGGCAGAGAGTCCTGATCAGATATAAGTAATGCGCATAGCTTGTTAATCTGAATTTCTCTCTTCAGATATAAACGTCTTAACATATATATCAGTAATTTTAAAATTCTCTCACCGCTTCTCAAGAACAAGCACATTCCACGTAAAGTCAAGATTGTTATCTACAAGACCACTTCTCCTGTACGAGTGTTGAACATTGGCAGCGCCAACCAGCGTTGAGGAATCAAACGAATAATAAATGTGAAGAGCATTTACATCCGCCTGTTTACTTCCGGTTAGGGAATTAATGCTCTTGTTGTTTCAAATTCAGCAGAAGGTTGCGTGTTTTTTGGAAAAAAGCGAGTTACATCCCTAACCGGATGTAAACAGGCCCCCAATTTCGTTCCCTATTGCAGTCCGCCATTCTGCAGTCAATTACATGACTTCATGATGAGTTACGGGAGAGAAGAATGGCAAGATATAGTTCGTTTTTCAAATGGATATTTACATAAAAAAAAGTAACTTTTTTCGATAAATTGCACTTGATTTGAATTCAGCACATACTTTTGCACTGATATAATGCTATTTTGGATAAATTTGAAGGGGAATAGCAACGGGACTTAAAACGAAATTCTACCGAAATACCTATGTTTGTAATATGTATGTGGTCTTGCTTTGATAGAGTCAATACTGCTTTATCTTTTTTTTATCATATCACCCCGAGCAAGGCGGTAATGCCACTGATGTGCAGGGGGCTACATAAGAGTAAAAAGATTAGAGGAGAGTGAAGAGAAGGACGAACCAGTCAGAAAGGAACAAGAGAAGGATAGGAATACAGGTGTGTTGACAGTTGAAGAGGTGAGGAGAAAGAAAAGAATCTACAGGACGGTGTGTAAAGAACTAGAGTCAAGTAGTTAAGAGATGAGTATTGACCTTGCATTTAAATTCCTGGAGGTTGTAGCCGTCAGGAAAACAAGAATAAGGAAGCGAGTTCCACAGGCGGGAAGTGCGAGAAAAGAAGCTGACGGAGTAGAATTGTCGTCGGCATTTGCTTGATCTAACTGTGAATGGTTGAGACCCAGTTGCCAGTCTGGTTGCACGAGTAAGCACCTGTTGCGGAGTCACCAGTGACTTAAGTTCGTTGGAGCAGAAGCCATGGAAGTATTTATAGAACATACAAAGGGAAGCGACTTCTCGTCGTGGGAAACTGACTGTACTCGAGCCGCCAAGTCGGTACCTATTACATTACTGATTCTCCTTTGGAGCCTGTCAAGAACACGGAAATGAACAGCGGGGGCACCTGACCATATATGGCAGCAGTACTCCATGCACGGACGGATGGTTGATTTGTATATATGCAGGATGGTTTCAGGTGGGAAAAACATCCTGGCCCGACACAGTGATCCTACCAATAGATTTAACAATTGATTTAGCTATTGACTCAATGTAGTGGCTCCACTTGAGACCAAAGAGAGGGTAAGGCCGAGGAGGCGCAGAGTATTGCTCTCGGGGAGACTCGCTTGGTTCATGCTTATGGGAGGCAGAGTACTAATAACGTCATTAAAGGATGGAATAGGGTTTTCTTCTCATTCTGTTATCCCACAATATGGAAATTATTAGAGGCTGTTAAAAGAGAACAAGACTATCAAGAAATTTATATTGCAACGGTATGAGAAGGTTGCCAAAATATCAAGAACGCCAAGAAATGCCGCGACTTTTAAAAGATAGTGTCATCATTTAACGTGTGCTCATGAGTAGTTGACTCTTCGTGTGCGGCATCATATAACTTGAGGTTATAAGAATATTTTTTCTAAATTGTTTTAACGATATTTGTATTTCGAGTAATTGTCATTCGTGTAATAATCATTTGTATATTTAACCCGAGAACACTAACCGTGGGTATATAGACAGTCATGTTCGGTTCATGGCATTCTCAGCATCCTCCTGTAGAACCATATAAAATATACACACTTACGGTCGTAATGCGTAGCATACGTAACACTATATACAGTGAAACATGTCTTGATTGAATTTATCCATTTTACTCTCGCTACCTAGCAATTTTAGAGCTCAAGCAGCTTGTTCGCCTCAGTATCTCTTCAACATTCTTTTATAGAACTATATTTCTGTTCTTTAAATCTCTTTTTCATCTTTGAGGACATTATCTAGCATTAACTGTCATATAGGAGGATATATATCACTTAACTGTTCCGTATTCTTTTCTCTGTTTGTAACGAAGTTTTTCTTTTTGTTTAAATAATGACCTGAATACATACTTTTGATTGTTACTTTAAATTTTTTTTGAAGTTGTTAAGCTCAAATATTTATGGATGTAATAAGAGAATTTCCGCGACCGTTTTATAGTCTTAAACTCGCAAAAAGTTTATTCGAGCATTAAATTAATAATTAAGATTCATCAGAAAATTCAAAACAGGAAAATCGTTAAAATTTCATGGGTCGCGCTTGTTTTGTTTTATTTTGTTTGTTTATCGGCCTATCAACTCCTTTATAGGTCATTTTTTTTATTTTTTATAAGCGTCTCACCCCGAGCAAGGCATGTCACTGCCACTACTGTGCAGGGGGCTACGTAGAGTGGAGAAAGGCTGGTTAAATATAGGAAATAACAGAGGGTGGGTGATAGGCGGGTGAGGATACCGAGAATGAGGGTTGGGTAGATGAGAGTGTTGTGAGAATAGTTGGGAGTTAGTGTGATAGGAGGTGTCTATTGACCCTACATTTAAACACCTGGAGATTGTAACTGTCGGGAATGCAGACTTGTGGAAGGGAGTTCCACAGGCGGGAAGCGCGAGAAAAGAAGCTGTTGGAGTAGAATTTACGGTTACATCTTATTTGTTTAACTGTAAAAGGGTGGGACCTAGTTGCTAATCTAGTATCTCGTGTAAATTCCTGCTTAGGCGGCACCAGTGATCTAAGCTCATCGGAGCAGAAGCCATGAAAGTACTTGTAGAAGAGGCACAGGGAAGCTACATCACGCCGGTGTGAGAGCGGCTGCAGCCGGTCTGCCAAGTCAGTATCAACCACGTTACAGATCCTCCTTGCTGAAATTTAATTTTCTTGGAAAATTTGGAATTATAAAAATGTTATTCTGCTTTCACAATTGTTTACATCGTAGATGATGCTCAGCTTTCGTTACTAATCATTTGTGTTGACATGATTACTAGAGGCGGTGATATGTGTGTTTTATGTTGTAATTTTGTTTAAGTTATATTTTAGAATACTGTTTGATTTTTAAAAGAAATTGTAGCATATGATATGAATGAATGCGATAAAAGAGTCCTTACATTTTGGTTGTTTGGTTGGTTTTCTTTAACGGCATATCAACACCTCTGTGGGTTATTTAATGATTAAATCTAAATATTTTGAACACCATTTTATGGCTTCAACTAAATATATTTCAAACGCAATTGCATGTCTTCAACTACAGATAAAATGTATTGTTCGTGATTTCGGATCAAGGTCGAACCTGGAAACAAAAGCAATTAAAAGTTAGTTCCTTGCTCTCCACAAGCTGTAATCTCTCTATTAGAGGCCTTGTGGCCGGATGTAGCTGAACGTCATACTCATTACTGGGCGTTACTTTTTAATTTTCTTTCCTTTTTTTCTTTTTGTAGGTTATAGTGAACCCCTTGGAGATTAAAATGGCTACGTATGATGTCCAGATATTAGTAAATATCAGCGCACTGACGAAGTGGTTGAAACTTTACGGCGGTGTGCCTTTGAGAATCTTTTAGCTTCTAGCCGTCGTCACTCAACTCGACTAAGCAACGTCAGAACATTGTTTCAGAATATTCTAAGAATGGATTTAAAAAATCTTTCCATACAATATTAAAATGGTCGAGAATTTACTACACCAAGATACTCAGCAGCGATTTATATCATTTAGTCTTTCGGCGGCAACCCTGTATTCTCCTTTTATGTGCCATGTCCCTTCAGAACGCAGTCGAGCATGGCATTCCACATCACCCTATCCCAGGTGGTTCTTAGCCCGCTTTCTCCTGTTACCCAACCCAAACCCCGCTCTACCATCTACCTGCTCAGGCCTTTCAAATATGTTTGTCCGCTGTTTTACCCTGTCTCTTTTTCCCTATATCTGGCCAGTCAGTATCAGATTCTCCAAGCCTTCCTTCCTCATTACATGTTCCTAGAACTTCAGCTGTCTCTTCCTAGTGCTCAGTATTAATTTCCTTTTCGTTTTCATCCTTTCTAAAACCTCATCACTGTTCACATGCTCGATTCATGATATCAACAGCATCCTTCTGTAGAACCACATTTCATTTGCTTCAAGTTTTTCCTTCATCTTTGATGATATTGTCCACCATTCACTGCCATAGTCAAGAATAGTCATCATATAGCAATCCAGTACTCTCTTCTTTGTTTCTAGTAAAATTTTCCTGTTTCTTAATACTCTGCTCAGCTTCTGGAATGCGTCCTTGGCCATTCCAATTCGCCAATTCGCACTTTCTATCTTCCGTTAGAACACGCCCCAAGTATTTACATTTTTAAATGTCTTAAAAAGATTGATTTTAGTATAGTGCTACAGTAAAGTTTGAAATGTATAACCAACTAATCTAGCGTAACATAACTCGATTTGTTGTTATTTGCACAACATGTCAGTCGATCCTTTCTCTAACACTGATGTAGAAAAATATTTTAGAAGAATATCAATCGTTATTTACACGCGGACTGTTCTCCTTGTTTTAGACCATTCGACCTTATTCAGGTGATTGTCGATCAGGTACTTAAGCTTAGTGAAAAGAGGGCGAACAAAGACTGAACAGAACTTGACAATATTTATCTAGACATGGTTGGTGGAACGATATGAGGACAATACCCTACGTATTACCGCGTTCGAACATCACCATATGAAATCCGGAGTGCATAACGCCGCAAATGTTCAGATAACAGCAACAAAGATGAAGACAATAGTTCGCATTTAAGTGACTTAAACAAAGATAATTTATCACCCCAGAACTGTAGACTGAACATTAAACAACATACAGGGTGCGACAGAAATATCGCACCCAAAGATTTTAAACTGTCAGCTGTCTGGTACTGGTGAACTAAGGAAAGCAACTATGGTGTCTTCGGGCACATTTCAGGTTACATCAGAACGATAAAGTTCCGGATAGAAAATCGATCCTGCTAAGGGTTGACAATTTCATGGCCGGAGATTTATGGCTGCAAATTCATGGGGACAGGTTCACGGCTTAAAAGAAAGCCACATTAAAAACCTCGAAGCACACGAACTTCTGGGTGATAGAGAATTTTAAAATCCGTCTACTAAAGTGTCTGGCGATTAGAAGCCACCATTAGGAGCATGTCATTTTAAAATCTAAATGAATAAAAACTGCAGCCCATTGTTTAAACAACAATGGAATTTTATTATCAGTTAATATCAGTTACTCTAGTCGTTTTGTCAACCTTTAACATGGGGATGGCATTTCTGCCACACCTTGTGCAATATTGATAAACGCATTTTTATGTTGTTCTCTGTATTTTTAAAAGAATTATTTTATTTTCTCTTTGGTACACTAGAGCAGATGACCAGAACTGTATGCAAAGAATGGTTATATTTGTCCAGACAATATATAGAATATTAATGAATCTTTTGTTTGTTGTTTATATCTAATATTCCAGGATTGGTCATTTTGTGAAATTATTCTGCTGAAAAGGATATGCAAGTGGTTGACGTATAACACAAATTATCAATTGTGGAGGTAAAGAAAATATTCTGTTCC
>JBBBDQ010001128.1:862500-962500 GCA_037127315.1 Ascarosepion bandense | reverse complement strand
TGGGTGAACTCGCAACATATCGCCCACTCTGGCTTCAAACTACTTTAACTGATGAATATTTACTCGAATAACAACGACGTAGAAACATAAATGACGAAAAGCTAAAGTGCTTATAAAATCCAAGCAGGACAATCAAGTAATACTCACTATCCAAAAGTCCTGCGTAATCAACATTTAACATAGACCAGCGTTTATCAGTATTAGGCCAGGTTTGATACTTTACAGGTGGTCACTTTGCTGCTGGATCACAACTTCTGTGTGATTTTACCAAAGGTGGATATCTTTGTTCATTTTAGGCCAATATACGTAAATTCACATGGAGGAGTTCAACCTTAACATGCCAGAATATCTAACATTAAATTGCTTGAAAATACTTTTTTGCAAATAAACGTGAATTACTTTTCTTTTAGCGTATATCAGTTCTTCATCACGGATGGAAAAAAAACTTTATTTTCAGTAACACATGATTTATATTTCTTCTTTTCCATCTGACATTTACGTCATTTCATAATTTTCAAAATGTAGTTACCTTTCTTGGATCGCATTTTAATTTCGTTCGAAGTCACGGGTAGTACCCTTATTGTGTTACACAATGTAATTTTTATCTCATTATTAGAAAGTATAAAGGCAAACACTGTCTCCTCAAAACGTTCCTGAAATTACAGGATTAATATATTTGACTAGAAATCATTCAATTAATTGCCATGTGTAATACACACTTGGGCGATCATGTCACTTTCTATCCATGACTGATTAGGGCGAAGATTGTCTCGAAGTAGGTTGCCATTATTTCCTGCGATAGGCCGTTTGCCAGCCAAGGCTATAAAACCCAATCTGTTCTGCCCATAGCTGGAGGGAGAAGAGATGGTTCAATATATTTTCCAATGATATTTGTGCGCAAGTGAATAAAACGAATTCAACTGGAATTCGAACTCAGCATTCCGATTTCGTTTTCCGAGCCGATATCCGTTACACCACAACACATATCCACATGATCGGTAAAACTATATCTTAAAATTATGATTTAGTAAAATCGTACCCAACATAGCTGGTAGTACGTGTCGAACTACCTTTTTATCCGTTTGCAAAATGCATGTCCTGCGGTGTATTATTTTCTGAAATCTTTTAACTGCAAAAATAATCGCTAGCACTTCTTTTTGATTTGACTATAATGAGCTTCTATTAGCATTTCACCGTCCTTGAATTTATGTCAACAAACTAATCGGTAGAATCTGATGTCAAAATTCTTCCTAAATCAAGAGTGAAATGCGTTAACGATAATTCAAATGTTAACTTGTTCTATATGACTTCAAAATTTTTTTGACATTCATCGGAGAAATTCCACATTTCCATAATTCTTTTATTTATCTTGCGAGCCAAGGAATTATTGTAAAGCAGCAAGCTAGGTCGGCGTAGGTATGTTTTAATAGCGCTCGTCCTTAATCGGTCTGGTCAACGTCCAATTGCATCAATTATTTGCCCTAAATATTATATATTGTTACTGAAAAAATAGCATTTCTCCTCACTGAGTTTGATCCCATAATCCTCTATTCTTTTGAATTCTTGTTGTATGTATTCTGAATGTTGCCATCTAGCTTAGCTTTTAATGAGTCAGTCAGTCAAGTGCCATACGTGATACACACTTGGGGCGATCATGTCTCGAAAGAGACATGACTGACTGGGCAGAACGTTATCCCGCAGCAGGTTGCCATTGGTTTCTGCGGTAGACTGGTTGCCGACCAAGTCTATAGAACCCAATCTGTCCTGTTATTTAACCCATAACTGGAGAGAAGAGACGGATTAATACCTTTCCCAAGGGTATTTGCGCGTAAATGAACGCAATGAATTCAACTGAAATTCAAATTCGGCTACCCGATTTTTCGTTCCGAGTCGATATCCACAGCACCACAACGCACATCCTACTTTTAATGAGTACGTCGTCCAAAACCTAGGCCAGCTAGCATCGTATCAATTAATTTTCCTTCTTTTATGTGCTGTGTCCCTTCGGGCAGTAAGAGATCATGGCCCTCAACGTTCTCCTGTTCCGTATTGCTTTTAATAAGTTTTACCTGTCTGTTATTTCTCCCAAATCCTGTTCTGTTTCATTTGCTCAATCCCTTCAAGTATGTCACGTTCTCCTTTCCCAGGTCCATATTTTCTCTTTATACACCCTGTGAGTATAAAATTTCCCATTACTTAATACATGTCCAAGAAATTTTAACTGCGTCTTCCAGATGTTCAATATAAGTTTATTTTTTTGTTTTCATTTTCTCCAAAATCTCATCGTTGCTCACATGATGTTATCAGAAACCTTCTGTAAAATCACATTTCTGTTGCTTCGAGTAACTTCTTCATCTTTGGGGAGATTGTCGATATAAGAAAAAATATATCACGTAACAGTTCAGTACTTTTTTGTTTCCAAAAAAAATGTCCTTTCTCTTAATATTCTGCTTAGCTTTTGCAATGCATCGTTAGCCATCCCAATACGTATTCAGCTCTCAGTGTCGCACATTTCATCTTCTCTTAGAAAACTTTCTAGGTATTTAAATTTCTGTACTAGATCGATTTTAGCATCCACGACATGTAATTTGCAATTTACAACTTTTTTTTCCACAGGTAATTTGAACAATATTTTTATGCTACGAATATCATGTATCGAGCATGTGAGCAATGATGAGATTCTGGAAAGGATGGAAACGAAAAGGAAATTAATACTGAGCATCAGGAAGAGACAGCTAAAGTTCCTGGGACATGCAATAAGGAAGGAGGGCTTGGAGAACCTGATACTAACAGGCCAGATAGAGGGGGAAAGAGACAGGGAAAAGCAACGGATAGCATATTTGAATAACATATATTTGAATAGCTTGAGCAGGAGGAGAACGGAATAGGAGTTGCGTGGTGTTACAAGAGCAAGCGTGCTAAGAGCTACCAGGGATAGAGAGACGTGGAAAGCCATGATCACCTACGTCCTGAAGGTGACGAGTCACATAGAAGAAAAAGAATTTAAACAATTATGGTCGACGTTCAGGTAAGAAGAAAGAAATAACTTCACTGTTAGTTTTTTTCAATATCACTGCATACATATCTATCTATCTATCTATCTATCTATCTATCTATCTATCTATCACTATCTTTTCATATCTTTCTCTCTCTATCTCTCTCTCTCTCTATCTATCTATCTATCTATCTATCTATGTCAGTGTTTTGGGATCTCCCCTTTTTATGGAATAATGGAATTGTGAGGTAATAATTGGCGGAGCTAATCTCAGACAACTTAAAATGTTTCATCTTGTCCAAGGATTAGTTGCTGCTATAGACAACGAAATAAGAAAACGAATGCTGACTAAACTTCCGAATGAGCCAGGTTTAACATTGCAAAACTGTCAGAGGATTGCCAGAAATGCCTTAATATAAAGAAAGACAGTAAAGTCATCAAAGAATCTGGAGTCGCGCATATTAGTAAAGTAAAAGGAAATTTACTATTTTCACTCTCCCCAAAAGCAAAACAAGATTTTAACAACAAAGAAAAAGAATGCAAAACAACTAATAACAAAAATCAAATAAAAAACAAGGCCCTCTCCCTTCTGCATGTTACAAATGTGGTGGATTGCATTGGGTTAAAAATTGTCGTTTCAAAAATTGCCGAGCATGTGGAAAGATGGGTCACAAAGCAGCGGGATGCAGAAATAAAAACCAGCCTTGTAGGGTAAGATCTACTAGAGTGGAATATAGCAATGAAAACACGAAGAAACATGTAGAACTAGAAATATTGAATAAGAAGACCAAAAACAATTGGATTCAGGGTCAGACTTAACAATAATAAATCTACAGACATGGTGGCAGCTGAAGAAGCCGACCATGTTACACACACAAAAAATTGCGAAATTGATAACAGGAAAAAGGATTGAATTGGAAGGCAAAATTATCGTAAATGTGAAATTTCAAGGAAAAACCAAAAAGTTAAAAGTATATGTTACGAAAAACACACATAACCTGGTAGAAGCGGACTGGATGCAGAAATTTAATATACGGCAATTACCCATTAACTCTTGTAAAAAAATAAAAAGCGTGCCGACAGAAACTACAGAATTGAAAAAAGAGGTATTCTCAAGCAGTAACAAATTCACAACAAAAATATACAAAGTATTTATTGAACCGATAGTTACGGGAAAAGCATTCAAACAAGGCGAGTAAGTGAGATACATCAACCAAATACAAAAGAAGGAGTGAAGAGCCAAGATCATCACCCTTAGAAATTGAGGACACTATGGAAGTAATTTTCGAAGCCTTCAACATTCAGAAACCTCAAATTAATATAGAAATCAGAAGAACTAGCAGGAAACGAAAGTTTACGGAGCCATTAATCATAGATCCCAAGCGAAAAAATACTCCTCTAGGGCGAGGGGTATTGTGGGATCTCCCCTTTTTATTGAATAACGGACTCTCCTGATGTGTGCATATAATCCTGCCTATAGAGAGAACAGGTGTACTTGTAAAGAGCTACTTTTATCACTGTCAGCTCTCTGCCTTCGGGCGGAGAGCACTAACCAATCGTGGCTCCGCCGAAGAGTAGAGTTACGACTAGCGAATGATAGACAGATATTTTTAGCCGCGCTATATGGCCCGGAAGACCACATAAAAATGACCTTGAGTAACATGTTGCCTTAAGTGGGAAGGCCAACTAAATACTGTAGTTGTAAAGAGCTACCATTGTCACTGTCAGCTGTCTGCCTTCAGGTGGAGAGCATTAACCCAGTCGTGGCTCCGCCGAAGGGTAGAGTCACGACTGGGGAACAATAGACAGATATTTTGGCCGGGCTTTATGGCCCGGAAGACCCACATAAAATGGCCTTGTGCTACATGTTGCCTTAAGTGGGAAGGAGAACTAAATACTGTAGTTGTAAAGAGTAGCTGTACAGAGTTTAGTAAGGAGTCAGTTGGTCCGTAAGTTCGTGCAGAGTTAGTTGGAGTTGTTTGGATATAGACTCATTACCCGGTCATACTATTTCACTGAAAGACTGTATATATTGATTTATACTAACAGTGTTCCTGAAATGACTAACTTGTGTTCCAGTTTGTATATTTATTTTCAATATAACTTACATTTTCTATCTCCATATCTGCTTTTGTTATTTATTATTTTGTGTGATTTCTCAACCGGTATCCACAACAGTCAGTTTGTTTCTATCTATCTATCTATCTATCTATCTATCTATCTATCTATCTATCTATCTATCTATCTATCTATCTCAGTCTGTTCATATCTATCTATCTATCTATCTATCTATCTATCTATCTATCCCAGTCTGTTCATATCTATCTATCTAGCTAGCTAGCTAGCTATTGTTTCAAGAGAACTCTGTAATGTACGCAGCCTATCCTATTTCTAGGAATTTGACTTGAAGAGCATACACAGGAACTCATTTTTAAGGGACTTTATAAAAGAACTTATAGGGGCCCAAATTACAAATAATCAAATTGGCCTTGTGCTAAACATAACCAAACTTAGCCGACGCTGATTAACTTTCTGAAGACAAATGAAGAGTTTTTTGGTTTTTTTTTGCAATAAACAGATGTTCAAATGCCGTTAGTTTTACATAATTTTTTTAAATTTAAGAACTTCATAAATATACTTCAGTCTTACAGTCTGGAGGATGCTAATTAATGTGATTTAATATAAAAGATATGTTTCTCAACTTTTGATGAACATCATGCTTACCTCTCATGTAAAATTTTCTAAATTTTGAATGCAGCTTCAATCGCCATTTGTGTTTTCCTGAACCCTGTTCTTTTATTGATGTCGCTTCACTTCTATTCACTAAGGTTTTCTCATAGACTTTCATTCCCTGTAACCCTTTGAGATTTAGTGGCATTATCTCTTTGCATGCGAGGAAATGATTATAAAGAACACACAAAAAAAAAGAAGCAACATTATTTGTAATGTCTTTCTATAGTAAAATGACGTGTTTTGTATTCGTTGCCTTCACCTATGAGTAAATATCCTTCGAAAAATGTTCATCCATCTGTTCTCCCACTAGATATGGGTTAAATAGCAGGACAGATTGGGTTCTATAGCCTTGGTTGCCAACCAGTCTAAAGCAGAAAGATATGCCAACCTACTTCGGGAAAATATTCTGCCTAGTCAGTCATAGATCGAAAGTGATATGATCGCCTAAGTGTGTATCACAAGCAGTGTATTTACATTGCACATCTAGCAGATACGTTTTCATTAATTCCTAGACAGTGATTTTTTAACTTTCTAATAGTTTTCAAAATTTTTCGTACTGCATTGTTATAGTACAGCTGTTTGCAATCATTAACAATTCAATTATATTATACATATGACAACGATACTTGCGTTTGTTTTGAGAAGTAACAATTTATTTGAATTGGATTTACAATGCACTTCTATAATAAATTCATTAGCAATGTATTTTACAGTTGATTAATATCCCAAAACAATTATAACTCATCTCTGAATTCTTTAATAGTTCATTCACATTTAGCATATAATAAAAGAATTTATAGGGGCCCAAATTACAAATTATCAAATTGGCCTTGTGCTAAACATAACCAAACTTAGCCGACGCGTTTCGTGCACCGATTTACTTTCTCAAGACAAATGAAGAGTTTTTTGTTTTTTTTGCAACAAGTATTTATAAACAGATGTTAAAATGCCGTTAGTTTTACATAATTTTAAATTTAAGAACTTCATAAATATACTTCAGTCTTACAGTCTGGAGGATGCTAAGTAATGTGATCTCTCTAAATCTAATCTAAACTTATTTATAAATGGAACTTTGTCTGTGTGTATGTGTGTGTCTGTGTGTGTGTGTGTGTGTGTGTGTGTGTGTGTGTGTATCCGTTACCTATAGACCCCAAAACGGCTGAACCGATTTTCTTGAAATTTACACAGTTGTACTATAAGCGTCTGCGAGTGTTCTTGGCTAGGTTTTGTGTCGAGGTACCCACGATAAATATTGAAAATCGATAATCGAAAAAATCAGGTTATAGAAGTAGTGGTCCGATTTTAATCAAATTTGATACACTCATAGACAAAGACATAAGAAATGATATTTAGAAGTTTCAAGGTTGCATTTCTTACAATAGTGCAGAAAATCGATAGTATATATATATATATATATATATATATATATATATATATATATATATATATAAAAGGCAAGATGTTTGTGTTCGTGTCTGTTTATCTACCTGTATTTCTGTATTTTTTTCAGCCTTTTTATTTTAGTTTTTGCTTTGGGTTTGGCTCTAAGTAGGTATAATTGTAGTTCTTAGTTTCAGTCATGATAGTATTTACTGAGAGGACTTATTTAGCCTTCAAAATTCAGTTTACGACGAAAAAACTTATTTCATATCGATACCAGGAAATCAAAATTTGACTTACATCAATTCATTTTTCTTTCAGTCTACGGTTTCGCTTTAACTGGAAACAACTATTGCTTTTTAGTCTTTCGTGCCAACGTCCAAAGAGTCTGAGCTCCAGAACTATGGATTAGTTTTAAAGCTTTCATTACACCCGTGCAATGCCGGTCTATCCTGCTAGTTTAATACAATAGACATGCTGAATTTTTTTAACTCCTGTCTACTAGAAGTTAATTTATACCCATTTTCCAATAAATGTTCATGGTAAATTAATTCCCAATTAATTCTGTAAAAAATGATTTGCAAAGCATTCCTCTAGTAAAATTATGAATAATACATCTTATAATAAGATTATATACAGTCAGTTCTTATATATAAATCAATATAGTATATTTCTAAAAACAAGCAAGAGCGTCGTATAGGTGAGGCTACTTTCTTCTTCTTTTATGTAAGTTGTTCCTTCAGGACGTAGGCGATCATGTCTTCCACGTCTCCCTATCCCTGGTGGCTCTTAGCATGCCTTCTCATGTAACGTCTCTCAGCCCCCGTTCTATCATCCGCCTGCTCAGGCCTTTTAAATTTATTATCCGCTGCTTTCCTCTGTCTCTTTTTCCTTCTATCTGACCTGTTACTATCAAATACTCCAGCCCTCCTTCCTCATTGCATGTCCCAGGAACTTCATTTTTGTCTCTTCCTGATGCTCAATATTAATTTCTTTCTCGTTTCCATCATTTTAAAAACCTCATCATTGCCTACATGCTCACATGATATCCGCAGCATCCTTCTGTAGAACCACATTTCAGCTGCTTCAAGTTTTCCTGTCATCTTTGTTGATATTGTCCAACATTCGCTGCCATATTGAAGAACTGACATCACATAGCAATCCAGTACTCTCTTCTTTGTTTCTAGTGAAAGTTTCCTGTGTCTTAATACTTTACTCAGCTTCTGGAACGCACCTTCGCCATGCTGATTCGCCTTTGGATCTCTGTGTTGCACTTTCTGTAGTGACTTAATAAAAAATCAGTAGCGTCTCTTCAGGAAATAGACGATTGTGGGTTTCAAAACATTCTTTTTTATTTATGTATGAATAACTATGACTATTTGGGAAAGATAATGTATTTGTTTTTTATTTCTTTCTCCAAAGCTTTCAATTTAGTGCAGTTCTCCTAGACTTGATGCTACTGAAGGCTAAAACAACCAGTTTACGCTGCTATTTAACTTTCAGCCTTTTAGATATTTGTCAAAACATTTTTAGAAAGTCAATGCAGTAATATTTACGCAATTTACATTCGGACTATTATTCCAATCTCTGTTGTTGCTATAACTGGAATGTGCGTTGTGATGCAGTGGATATCGCCTCGAAACGTGAAATCGGAGAGCCGAGTTCAAATTTCAGTTGAATTCGTTGCATTCACTTACGTGCAAATACACTTAAAAAAGATAATAATCTGTTGCTTCTCCCTCCAGCTATGGGTAAAAAAGCTGGATAGATGGGATTCTATATCCTTGAGTGGCAACTAATCTACCGCAGAAAATAATGGCTATTTACTGCGGGAAAATCTCTTGGCCAGTCTGTTGTATATCTTTTGTGACATATTCACTCAAACGAGTATCACGTACGGAACTTAAACGTGTGTTGTTACTACAATTATTCAGCGTTTATCAGGTCTATATCGATTTGAGTAACCTACAAGGAATTCTGAACTTATATCTAGGAATAGCATATCTTGTTCTTGTTTTTAGTTAGTTAAGTGCCATACGTGATATACGCTTGGGCGATCATGTCTCTTTCGAGACATGACTGACTGGGCAAAAGATTATTCCGCTCTCGGTCACCATTGCTTTCTGCGATAGAATGATTGCCATCCAAGGCTATAGAACCCAATCTCTCCAGTTATTTAACCCATAACTAGAGGGAAGAGACGGATTAATACTTTTTCCAAAGGTATTTGCGCATAAGTGAATGCAAGGAATTCAGCTATCGTTCCGAGCCGATATCCACTGCACCACAACGCACATCGGCTTGTTTGTAGTACTGATTCTTATTTACATTAAGTCCAAGTACACACTCCCTAATTCAACTCACAATTACGATCTCACCAAATTCACTAAGCAACGCTTAATTCCTCTGGGACAATTCTCTGTACTGAACTTGGAGTTTGAAACTTAATCTGCCTGCTGATTCGTGCTTCTGCAGCTTCTGTAACCTTGCTGCCTTTTACTACTGCTGTTGAAGACATTCTGTCATTTTTTTTCTTGCTTCCGATATTGCATTTACTTCTATGCTAAGGAGGCCCATGCAGTTTACAAAAGATTCTATTAGAGCACCTTTTTCGTTACCTATTTCCTTATTTTATGTATCGTGTCTCTTCAAGACGTAAATGATCATGGCTCTCCATATTTTCCTGTCTCTTGTTGCTCTTAATATATTTTATCCTGTCATTTCTTCCAAATTCTCGTCATTTGTTTAAGACCACCAAGTATGTCATGTGTTGTTTTCTATTATGTCCCTTTCCTTTATCCATCCTGTGGGTATCAGATTCTCCAAGCCCTTCATTCACATTACATGTCCCAGAAACTTCAGCTGTCTCTTTCTGATGGTAATTATAAGTTTACCTTTTGTTTCCATTCTCTCCTAAACCTTATCATTGCTCACATGTTCGGTCCATGGTTTTCTCAGTAGCCTTCTGTAGAACTACATTTCTGTTGCTTCAAGTTTTTCCTTCATCTTTGATGATATTGTTCAGCATTCGATGCCATATCAATGGACAGATATCGCATAACGTCCAGTAATCTCTTCTTTGTTTCCAACGAAATTTTCATGTCTCTCAGTATTCTACCCAGTTTTTAGAATCCGTCATTGGCTTTGTCAGTATGCCTTCGGATCTCAGTATCGCACTTTCCGTCCTCTGTTAGTTCACTTAACAGGTATTTCAATTTCTGTACCTGCTTGATTTAAGTATACTGGGTTCAAATAGCATTGTTGCTGAAATAGAGTCATGGTTATTGTTTCCTCTTTTTATTTTCTTATCGTCAAGATTTTCCTCAGAGTGAATGTGATTTTAGTGTATTTTATTTAAAATTAATTTAGACAGGAGTTATTAGGAGTTAGCTAAACAGTTAGCTTGCAGGTATTCACTGTTTTACTCCTTGCCCAGCAACTGACTCATTCATTCAAACAAAACCCCCACATAGTCTGACATTTGAAGCTATTAACACTAGCCATTTCGATCGGTCAGCAGCCAGTCATCTGAGGTGACTCAAGCTCTTGTTTACTACTCTGGGCTCCTTCTTGGGTTGGTTCTTTTCTAGTTACTTTCCGGTATGCTTCGTTTCCGCTTTACACTAGGAATTCACAAAAGGAGTTGGAAAGCAAGCGAAATAATTAATAAACTTTAAAATAAGAAAGAATGCCTTGTTTCAAAATTTTTGGTTACAGCAACTGTAAAGTAAAAAAAGAATGCATTAATCAATAACGAATAAATTAACTGCCATAACGGCTGTGAGCAGTGGTGCAATATATATTGGTTCGGAATGAGAAATCGGAGAGCCGAGTTCAAATTCCAGCTGAATTGGTTGCATTCACATACGCGCAACTACCCTTAGAAAGAGTATGAATCCATTTTTCTTCCTCCAGATATGTGTTGAATGGAAGGACAGATTGGATTCTATAGACTTTGTCGCCAACCAGTGTACCACAGAAAGAAATTGGCAACTTACTGGGGAAAAATATTCCTAGTCAATCATGGATCGAAAAAGACATGATCGTCTAAGCGTGTATCACTTAATTTAGTGACTGACCATTACGGCTTGGACATCGTAGAAAGGGAATTTGATAATGACAGAGAATTATTGAAAGTAAACAAAAATGATTAGAATAAATGTTATGGATTCCGGGTGAGGAACCGCACAAAATAATGAACAACAAAAACAGATACGGAGATACGAAAGTAGGTTATAGTGAACGTAATATACAAACTTGAACACCGGTTAGTAAATCCAGGAATACTATTAGTAAGAAAATTAATATATACAAGTCTTGAAGTGAATTCGTGGGAAATAGTATGTCCGTGTATATTATTCTAGCTGAGCGGAGCTCGGAGCTAGTCTGGTCTCTGGGTAACATCAATATCTCTCGGAACTTTCGATAACTGTGACGGATCTCTACGAGTACTCTCCACTGCCAACTGCAACTACAACTACTGTTCTCTCTATGTCAGGAGTATATGTACCCTAATAATATATATATATATATATATATATATATACTTGCGTGTGTAAGTGTGTGTGCTTGAACGGTTGTTGGTGTATACGTGTATAGCGTAGGTATCCTTGTATTGGTGAATAAAGAGAAAAAAATCATAATAAAACAAATTAAAAAGCGCAATATTATATATATTTATGGACACAAAAATCGATCATCACTAACTCAGCGCGGCAAAAATAGTTGATTTTTTAAAAAGTCCTTCTTCAGACGAGAATGCTCTTGTCCGCACTTGGATGAAAGAGAGATGTTTAATCAACTAGTATATATATTTCAATAACTGCCATTTCTAACTTAACTGCGTAGAGGTGGAAATGGTCGAGGTTTTCGCATTCTTACAAACCTGCTACATTTGATTTATTTTGTACAAACGGCAACAAAGATGAGGACAATAGTCCAAATAAAGTAAATAGTGTCTTTTTTTTTAACTAAACCAGGGCAGTTTTGTTTAAACTTTACTTTTTCGTTCATTCCTAATCATAAAGACTTTTTAATTTGTATTTTACATGAACATCATAAGCAATACACAATATCTTCCACAAACTACTCACCAAGATCTTACATTTAAAATTCCAGGTTTGTTTTTAACGAGAAATAAAGGAATTCGCTTAGCAGTTATTTTCTTTTATTGCTAAGAAAAATTATTATTAATAATATTCTTAATCCCAAGCGATGAAGAACAGTTCAGACATGAGTTCCATTTAGATACCAGCAGCCTTGAGTAACTGTTAAAATGAAAAATACAATAGTGGTGAAATACCGGAATATCTAACAAATCTACTTTTGTAGCGTTGCTAAAGAAAGCGAGTGAGAACAAAGTGAACCACATAATAAAGCTAATAATTTTGTTAATAAGAAAAAAGAGTTCGAAACAGAAGCAGATCACTGTTTTTGTATCTAGTTTTCTCTAATACGCTGGAATTATAAATCAACAATCAGCAATGTATTCATCTTCAGTAATTACCTCCTGTTAACGATTCACTAACTCTTCAATAACTTGGCAAGAGAAATCACTATGGTTTGACTCGAAAAATTCATGAAGGTAAATTCCATGTCGTAGTTGAACGAAATAGCTGATCAAAGTGTTAGACAAAGTTTCAAAAAGGTGGTAGTCTGAAGGAGCTAAAACAGGAGAATTTACGCACAAATACCCTTGAGAAAGATATTAATCCATCTCTTCCCTCCAGTTATAGGTTAAATAACAGGACAGATTGGGTTCTATAGCTATGGCTGGCAACTAGTCTACCACAGAAAGTAATGTCAGCATACTGCGGGATTATCTTCTGCCCAGTCAGTCATGTCTCTTTCGAGACATAATCGCCCAAAGCGTGTATCACGTATGGTACTTAACTGACTGACTGAATATAATATTTGAAAACATGATCAAGGCTTCTACTGGGCATAAAGTGGGGGATCAGTTTTATATTGTTATAAAGTAATATACTGATCCCGCACTAATTACTATCTAATAATATAATGCATCTCTTCTCCCTCTAGCTATGGGTCAAATAACAGAACAGATTAGGTTCTATAGCCTTTACTGGCAGCCAGTTTACTGCACAAATCAATGACAACCGACTGCGGGATTATCTTCTTCCCAGTCAGTCATGTCTCTTACGACTCATGATCGCCCAAGCATGTATCACGTACGGCGCTTAACTGACTGCAGCAAAACTTCCCGACCAAGCTATTGCTCTTTGTATACAGACGTATATCGAGTGAATAAAATGGTGGCAATAGAGGAGAGCAGAAGTTTGTCTCTCTCGGTCAATGCGTGTCGCACCAATACGCCGTGATTCTTGATCTGACTCATTGTGGGAAGGTAACGAGTAATACTAGCGTTTGCCATATTATGTGCCAATTTCTAGTAGTCTGGTGCAGTTCTTTAATCAGCGCGTGTAATTCTCATCAAATTGAACAGGTCGTTCAGGACGTATAGCGTCGGTGAGTTCGAACTCGAAACGGGAAAGCAATTTATATGCCCTTCTGTCGGTAATGATGTCATCCCCGTGCATAAATATCTCGAACAGCTTTGTGACCTTCAATTAAAGTAAATAAAGGAAAATGTCGAACACCCCCTTAAATGTCTATTTGGTATTCCATCTCAAAGTGTTTTCTAATCCAGGGGTTTTCAAACTTTTTTACTTACGGACCCCTTTATATTTTCACTATAAACGCTTATGAAATTTATACATAAATTTTTGCTAAAAATAGCTTATAGTTTTGAATTAACGTAGTAAAAACTGGTTTTAAGCTTACTTTAGACATAAGTGTTCAAATAAAATAAATTAATACTGCATGTTGATGCAAAATGTAACAAAATTAAATTTAAATTACTTTGAATTTAATGTGACGAGTTAATCCACGGACCCCCTATCTTATCCTTGCGGACCCCTGTGGTCCGCTGACCACAGTTTGAAAACCCCTGGAATTTGAAATAAATTTCAATAAGGTTAAACAACCGTATCACAGGATGACTAAAGTTACTTATTATATCTTCGGTCGAGCTCGGATATTCATGAGTCCACCATACCAATCAACCAACCATGGTCCCGCATCAAGATCGGTAGGTCATTAAGATGACATTCTGTAGCATAATATTTCTAGGCATTGTAGCTTTGTGCCATATCTAGGTGACCAGAGCAGTAGCTCACTCGTAAGTCCTTGTTTTGCTCACCAGTACTCTTCTGCAAAGTGCATTCTGAGTTCACGTAAGATTGTAGAAATATCAGGTATGCGTCCATAGAGCTGTGGTTTACTTAAATATTGTCTCCAAGAGACATCACCTTCTCGAACAGACTTGGTATCCGTACCAAATTTTGCAGTGTTAAATCCTCCCTCCAAGTACACTCAACACTCTGAGAAACTAACCTTGACCTTTCTATCCCCTCATCTGAGTTCTACATCTCTGGTTACCTGCCCCACTTTAGGAAGGACTCCAATGTCCATATGCATCAACTTGATGTTTATGTCCGTTAACATCTCCCTCTAGCTAGGTAGATCTCTCTTTGATTTCCAGATCATTCTTACATATGTCTCCGTCTCACTCTACTAAGCCCGGTCAGCTATCTTATCCACCTGCTCCATTTTTTTCCTGACTGTTCCGTACTAGTCTCCCTGAAAACAAAATACTGCGCCTCCTAGGTCTAACTCTCACTGTAGACTTCAAGTGAAATGATTAGCGAATCCATAGCTAAATCTGCAGCTATGAAGGGCGGCTCACTGTGTAGCGCCAGAAAGTTTTTACAGTTTGAATCCATCCTGCACATATATAAATCTAACATCCACACGTGTATTGAATACTGCTGCCACATCTGCTGGGGTGTCTATGATATTCACTTCTGGGTCCTTGACAAAACCCATCGGAGAATCTGCGATGTGATCGATCCCGACTGGGTAGCTCAGCTGCAGTCATTTTCTTACCGGCGTAATGTGGCTTCCCATTGTCTCTTCTACAAATACTTTTACGACTTCTTCGCCGACAAACTTAGCTTTCTGGTGTCCCCTCTGCATGAATTTACTCGAGCTACTAGACTAGCAACTAGGTCCCACTATTTTACAGTGAAACCGATAAAATGTAACCGGAACTACTACTCTCAGCTTCTTTTCTCGCACTTTCTGCCTGTGGAATTCCTTACTTCCCTAACCGATACAATCTTCAAGAATTTGAATGTAAGGTCAATTGCCATTTTCTATCTCTCTGACTTCCATTCTTTTCTCTCATATTCATTTCTCCTTTCTCTCTAATCTCATCAGCTCTCTTTTCACTAGTATTCTCATGCTTCTCTTACTCATTCTCTGACACCCGTTATAACTTGTTCCTCTTTCTTATCACTTTTCTCCTATGTAACTCCCTGCACACTAGTGACAGTAAAACTGCCTTTCTTTGGGTGAAATGATTATAAAAAATAATTTTCTATATGTATAAAAGACAATCTGTAAGTCTGTGTGTGACTGTAAGCTATGCACGCCTACATTTTTTTAAGCTACGCCATTCAAATTTTCTAGGGACACATATCTACAGGGAACCCAGGTCGACACATGCTTTTTGAGTTTAAGTTCAGCCATTTTCTCTTTTTTTAACTTTTTGGCAAATGGAGTCAATTATTTAGATTTGCTCCGTAAAACATCTAAGATCTAATATGGTTGCTAGATTACGTCACAGAAATCAAGTCACACGTGTCAAGCGCGACTAAAATATTTTTTATAAAAAAAATGGGCCTTTATATTTAATTTTTATTACAACGTTTTAAAAATTCATTTGGTCAACAAAAAATGTGAATGTTTTCATTCGTAATTTTGAAACAAAAGAAATATTTTTAAAACAGTGTTTATTCAAACAAAAACAAAATATTTAAAAAATGCCAATGGTTAATTTAATTATTTAAGTCCTCTTTCAGTTTTAATATTTCATACTTCAGAAAATAAAATTAAAAATATAATGCTTTTTTTCGCTAAATATTTCATGCAGGAAATCAACTGTCTGTAATTCGTGTGACATTAATATTACTTTTTCCTCTTAAATTAAATGTCTACATTTTTAAATATTTTTCGAAAATTTCTGAACTGAGATCGTAATAGTTTGTATATTTCTAATTTCAGTAAAACAAAATAAATAATTTTTATTTTTATGTGAAATTTATTTTGTAAAAAAAAAATGTAAATATTTTCACCCATAATTTTGAAGCAAAAACAAACGCAATGTTTACAATGTCACACAAAATATCAAATCACGTTTACACAAAACAAAAGAAAATAGATATTTTTCTCCTACTACTACAATGTTCTGAGATGCACAGGCAACGCCGGGCTATGATGGTAGTATTAAATATAGCTCTCAACATCGAAGTGTAGGTTCCATAAAATGACACTCTAGGGTTATAGTTAATGTCCAAGTAGCGGAGCGTTAGATTAAACCCGCCTCTACAGTGGCTGAAAACGATCTTTGGTTGAGGTTGATTGTTAGATAAAATTTCCAGATTACATCCATCAAGGCGGCGTCCAGTCTTTAGCTATTCAAATTTTCATATCTTTTTTCCACGAAAGATTATTACTCGAGATCGTTCATAGAACATCAAAAGAGACGAACGAATGTATGTAACAATATAATATGTCGTATATAATTAAGTTGATAGGAGCTGGATTTATGTCTTTCTTAGGAGCAAGAGAGTGAGTGCAAAAAGATTCGGTCAGAAATTCAATTCCACTTGTTGTTCCAAACTTGCACCAAACGGACCTCCAAACATAGTTCTTGACAAATAAATTAAATATTTATATTTGTTATTTTTTAATGTATTTGTTATCCGGTCTTCAAAATTGCGGCATTGCTTTTTCGAAATAAAATATTTAGTAAACTTATGAATTATTTCCTTGAAAAAATATGAATAACAGAAACAAGCATTAAAAAAGAATAAATTTAGTTTTTTGTTGATTAAGAACGATTCCTAAGCTCGAAACAATCCCCAGACTGTTTCAAAGAATTAAAGAGTGGCTATCATTAATTATTGTTTTGTTGGAGATCAACGGATATTTTCAACTGAAAAATTAACATTTATCCGACATTACGGACATCATTCAATCCTGATTAGAGTCTAAATGACAACACTAGGATTGAGGTTACTATTTACTATACCTCATGACATTACGTCATTTCCTATAGTAATTGCTTGCTAATAAAGTAGGAAGTTTTAAACCAAAGACAGTGTTATGCCAGTATATATACTTCTCGAAGAAAAAATGAGGTCCCAAAGATTAGCCAATTGATGTGAAAATGTACAATTCCGTTCCGCATGAACTGCTTCAAGAACGTATAATTCTATTTTGCATAGACAGCTTCTAGAAACATCATATCGTTGAAATTGATTTATTTAAGGAACGTAACGTTTGTTTTATTTATTTTTATTTTTATGATCTAAAAAAGTTAAAATATAATATTA
This sequence comes from Ascarosepion bandense, assembly GCA_037127315.1. Lineage (NCBI taxonomy): Eukaryota > Metazoa > Mollusca > Cephalopoda > Sepiida > Sepiidae > Ascarosepion > Ascarosepion bandense. Next base: position 944,914 of record JBBBDQ010001128.1, on the reverse strand, counting down.
AAAAACTACTGAAATATTACATAATATATTTCCACCAATATGGCAGTAAATGCTAGACAATCTCCCCACAGATGAAAAAGAGACTTGAAGCAATAGAAATCTGATTCTACAGAAGGATTCTGGAAAGAGCATGTGAACAACGACGAAGTCTTAAAGAAAATGGAAGCAGAGATGATCCTTATACATAACATCAGAAAAGGAGAGCTGGAATTTCTAGCGAACATAATGAGGAAAGAGGGCTTGGAAAATCTACTACTCACAAGATAGATTGAATGCAAAAGGGCAGAATAAAACATCGCATAATCTACCTAAATGGACAGGGTCACAGAATTTAGGAAAGATAAGAAAAACAGGAAATCTATTAAAAGATTAAAAAAATAGAGCATTGTGGAGAGCCATGATCGCGAAGTATATAAGGCATACTGCACAAAGAAGAAGAAAAAGGAGAAGAAGAAAAGAAAGGAGAAGATATTATTTAACAAACAAAGATATAAAAAACTATTCTTCGAAAGAAGTGATTTTTTTTGTTATTTGTTTTTACTACAGATCCTCTTTCGGATTTTATCGAGAAGCTCAAGACGAGTAGTAGGAGCACCCGACTAGATATGACAACAGTATTTCATACACGGACGAATGGTAGATTTATAAATGTGCAAAATGGCTTCCAAGGAAAAAAGGTAAAAGCACCTGAACTTTTTTCCAACCCTTTAAGATTTTCTCGAACTTTCCAGTGTAAAAATTCATGGCAAGATGTTCAAATACGAGAAACTAAGTTAAAGATCAAATGATACATTGACGAACAAAACTTGATTAAAATTAGTTTTAAAGTTGTTTTTTATTTGTTTCCTAGCGTCTGTCTTCCACCATTTTCAATTTCCTCCTGGCATGTAAGAAATGGTCCTGAGAAAAAACGAGAAAGACGAAGCAAATATCTACAGAAAATAGAAAAGAAATTCGATAAAATTTCAAGTCAACAGGAAATGTGAATCTGTAGTAATTAATCCCTTGTAATCATTGCTGAAGAGTAGACAAAAAGGCAGACAAGAGAAAATACAAACACAGGCTGTATCAGCTTACAAAAAGGACATTCTATTGCCTTGCTCTTTCATTGGTATTTTTAAAACTATTTTTTGATTTTTATTTTAACCACAGAACGAACCGGTATTGAATAACATTCATGTTGAATTAATCTTATTTTTTTTCATTCCATGTCAGAAAATGTCCAGTTTTACTGCTTGCACAGGAGAATTGTCTAAAAATACAGATTGCATGTCGCCAAAGAGAAGGACAACTGTCTATGCTAATCTTAGTAAAAATACTAGTTTTCATTTACGATTTTAGAAGAATAAACGTGATAATAAAGAAAAAATATAACACAAAAGATACAATTTCAGCGCCATTTACTGGAATTTGATTTACCATTAAAAGTCTGAGAGATAAAATTTTGGCTATGGAAGATTTAGACTCCGTTGTGAATGAAAAAGATGATTATAAATTATTTTCACTTTATAAGGTAAAATTCTAACTCAGTTGAAAAATTCTTCATTTTAGAATTAAAAGATTAATAAATTAAATATTGAAAATGTTAGTAATATTAATTTTATGCTATCGTTCATCAATTGCATGGTTCAAGAGTAATTCAATGTAGAGTGTTATTGAATGTAGTTGTTGGAAGGGCATAAATGGAAAATTATGAAGTTTGTAATATGAGAATATGTATGATAGATAACAGTTGACTCTAAACTTGAAGAGGTTAAAATCATTGTGATTAGGGGAACATCTTGAAAGTCTGTTCCCCAAAACTGTTCAAGATAGAGGGTTACTAAATGAAGTTGTTCTATTGGTGTAAAGGAAAGAAGTAAGAAGTGTATAATATGAGAATATGCAGGATAGATAACAATTGACTAAACTTAAAGCGGTCAATATCATAATGGTTGAGGGAGCATCCTCTTGAAAAGAACTGCAATAATAATAGTCTGTGTGTTGTAGTGATATGTATGATGAACAAAAGGCGCGTAGACATGAATGATCTACGTCTAAAATTATGTAACTTTCGTTACTATGGCTGTCTGTCTGTCACTTCCTCTAAAATAGCCATGCATTGACCAATTGAAAATAAACTTTTGAGAAGAAGTATAAATAGGGGACACAAAGTATAGTCGGCTTTATTAGGATGTGCAGCTTAGTACAATAAAGTTTCATTAATTTTTTGGAAGTTTTATATTTTAATATACAAAATACTTCTACTATTTTAAAAACAATGCTCAAAATGACAAACACTTATTTAAACAAAATGCAATATTGTTTTTTGTATATCTTTTTTTAAAGATTGTATATATACAAGAGTCCAGTTTTCTGTTCCTCCCGCGTTTGCGAGAACTATAAACAAATCACAAAGCCAAATGCTATAATAAGCTGGAATTTGGCTCCAGAAAGAAATAGCCTGTTGTATGTTGTATGCTTAAGAATAAGAAATTCTAAGAATTTATCATTCGCTGTTAAAAAGGAAAATTGAAAAACATTCTTAGAAAATATTGTTTATACACTTTTATTGTGGTATTTATCCACATACCTACTCAAATGGAATATAGCACCAAGGCAAAGTTTAAAGTTATAGATCCACGCATAGATGAGTTAAAGATAACAAATAGTCGGTTCAGCTGTCACTTGCCTATTCGGACATTTCAAACAAACGTTATTAACTTTGATCCTTCCTCTTTAGTAGGAAAGACTTACTGCCTGGATGGATGATGTGAGCATTTTCGTCTATAAAATTCTGTGATTTCCGTTAGTACGGCTATCTTTCTGTCACTTCCTCTAAAATAGCCATGCATGGATCAATCGAAAATAAATTTTTGGAAGAAGTTCAAATAGGTACGGGGTATCCCAGAAGTCACGCACCATCCAGATTTTTATAAAAATAAATATGACTATCAATTTTATTGATCATAATCTTAACAGATGCTGAATTTGTTCACCATCTGTATTAACACATGCATCAATTCTCTTTCTGTGTTTTAAGAATACGATGTACTGATGATTTGCTAATCGTTAGCGCCTGGCTTTTTTTTCTTACTGATTTCACGGGGTTTCTATCAACATTCGCTAGAACCATGGTGGATGTTTCTTCATTAGTTGCACTCTTTACAATAAATTTCCATTCATTTTTTTAAAATTACAAATTTTATTATTTAACATACAGAACTATTTAAAAAATTAATTTAATGAATAACTTGGTTTTACTAGGATGCGCAGCTTGGTACAATAAATTTTCATTAATTTTTTTGGAAAAATTACAAGTTTTATTATTTAACATACAAAATTATTCAACTATTTCAAAAATCAATTTAATGAATAAAATATCATACTGATTCAATAAAAATGCAATATTGATTTTTGCATATCTCCCTTTTAAGGTTTTATATACAAGAATCCCGTTTCGATTTCGCATTGCGTTTACGAAAACCATAAACAAATCACGAGGCCAAACTCTTCAAAAAGTTGAAATTTTGAATTAAATTAATTAAATTTAAGTAGGGTTTTTGTCAAAGTATTTTTCAACAGAAATCATCTTATACAAATTTTATCGATTGGTTTACAAAATTGAACGAAACTTAAAGTTTGTGAATCCCGTCAAAAAATATTCGAAATGATCTCAACAATCTTTATCTATAAAAGTGACGAGGGTGGACGTTGTGTAAGTATTTGTTTGTTTGATAGATTCAACTTAGCGTCTACATTTTGCGGTCTAGCTTGGCCGGAGTTGCGATCAGATGTAGATCAAAATTTTAGAAAGCTAACGATACCTTGGAATTTTTTAGAAAGCCAAAATTAAGGGTCGAAAAATATATATTATCACCCCACAAACGCAGGGATCAGTTTATGTATTGATCATAATATAGAATCGATCACCCCACTTTATATTATCTATATCTAAATATGTTGCCTTTCGCCCTCACACCTTAATCCAATATAGACATTCTACATTGTTATCTATATCTATAAAAGTGACGAGGGTAGAAGTTGTGTAAGTATTTGCTATGTAAATTCATCATGTTTTTTATTATTATACCTTAAACTACCCATGTGAAACCGGATTAAACTGCTAGTCTATATCTATAAAAGTGACAAGGGTGGACGTTGAGTAAGTATTTGCTATGTAAGTTCATCATATCTTTTTTATTCTTATTATTTCTTAAACTACCCGAGTGAAATCGGGCTAAACTGCTAGTACTAAATATTGAGGATTTCAACACGTGTCAGCGTTTTACGAAAAATTCTTGTAATCTATATTACTTCAGCTACGAAATTTGAAGAATATACTGAATGACTGTCAAGATTTCCTCAAGCAACTTAATAGTAAAGATCGCAGAAATAGCTTTTTAATGAATCCAATTCCAGTTTTGAACGATGTTATAACTATGGTTCTAACATCGTTTAAATGATGTTTAAAGGAGGATGCACGTTGTGGTGCAGTGGATATCGACTCGGAACGACAAATCGGGGAGCCACGTTCGAATTTCACTTGAATTCCTTGTATTTACCTACGCGCAAATACCCTTCCCTCCAGTTATGGATTAAATGAAAGAAGAGATTGGTTTTTATAGCCTTGGCTGACAACCAGTCTACCGCAGAAAGAAATGGCAACCTACTGCTGGATAATCTTCTGCCCAGTCAGTCATGTCTCTTTCGAGACATGATCGTCCAAGCTTGTACACCGTACGGCACTTGACTGACTCACTGAATATAATAGTTGGAATCACGATTAAGGCTTCTACTGGGCATAAAGTGGGGGACCAGTTTTATATTGTTTTGAAGTAATAAGCTGATCCCCGACTAATTACTATTTAATAATATAATACATCTCTTCCTCCTCTAGCTATGAGTTAAATAACAGAACAGATTGGGTACTTTAGCCTTGGCTGGAAACCAGTCTACCGCAGAAAGCAATGGCAACTTACTGCGGGATAATCTTCTGCCCAGTCAGTCATGTCTCTTTCGAGACATGATCGCCCAAGGCGTGTTTCACGTATGGCACTTAACTGACTGGTAACTATGGTTCTGTTTGTTCCTTCGATGTACAGTGAACGACATTTTCACCTTCTTTTGATTAGTTAGCGAAATAATCACTATCTAAACCAACGTCAAGTGGAACGAATATATCGCATCCATAGCTGCAGCTCTTTGTCGGGTCAGAAATGTTTTCACGTCAGAAGCCATTTTGCACATTTATAAATCTATTATTCGCCCTTGCTTGAATAGTGATGACATATCTAGTCGGGCGCTCCTACTATTCATCTTGAGGCACTCGACAAAATCCAAAGAAGGATTCGTAAGGATTTCCTGACTTAGCAGGTCGCCTTTAGACGATTTCTCGCCGACGGTATGTGGCTTTCTTCTGTCTTTTCTACAAAATATTTTACAGCTTCTGCATTGATGAGCTTTTTTTTCCCCTTGGTGACGCGACCAGATGAATTTACTCGTGCTACTCGATTGGCATCAAGGTCTCACACTTTTACATTCAAATATAACCGCTACTTCTACTGCAACAGTTTCTTTTCTCGTACTTTCTACCTGTAGAACTCCCTTTCATATACTTGCTTCCCTGATAGCTACCATCTTCAAAAGATTAAATTCAACGTCAGGTATCATCTTCTACCTCCAATCATTTCTTCCGCTTCCCCTGTACCATGTTTTTCTCTCTTTATCTAAAAACCCTGCCCACCTGTGGAAGTCTGTGAACATCTTCCTTTTTTCCTTCGTTTTGGCGGCCAAATTTTTGCGGCTGTTCGATAGTCGATCACTTTCATCCAAACACGGCCCTGTCCCACGTTGTCTCTGATTGTACACAAAGTCAGTTTTGGGTTGAAAGTCGCAAGAATCCACTGCTTCGATGACCCAGGCAGACCTTGGAGCCACAACAAGAAAATAATCCTTGTGAAATCAAACAAAGGTGCTTATATATATATATATACATTCAGTTCGGTACAGTATTTGGTTTGAATTTATCACTTTTGTATGCAGACAATTATAATCTCAGCCCACGGTATCATTTTATACTCTATTTAAGTTGGTTGGTCAGTAAACCGTAATTATGTCCAAAAAATCACTCCCATCTAAAAATATATTCTGTGTAACGAAAGACATGATTTACCTCGGAATTCAAAATGAGTGCGAGTATGTCTTGCTTGTAAGATAATAACAAAAAAGAAATATGGCCGCTATTGAAGACACAATTCATGCGTGCCTATCTCGTCCAAAACGAGACGACATTTGCACACATGCAAATTTTGGCCGTTTTGGAATGGCATAAAGAGCGGATGCCAGAGCTGCTGTCAGTGCAAATTTTCTCGGTGGATTGTGTGTTGATGTTGTGGATTGACAGTCAGTCAGATTGACAAAGAGGAAAGAGAAGTGGCTTAGTTGTTGTCTGTTTCACAACTGCCCTGTGTAACGGGCTGAGAAAAGGAAACGTGAACTCCATTTCCTTAAGGCGACGAAAGAAAGAAAGAAAAACAGCTGACCGGCTGGCAAGTGAGCATCACACTACACCTTTTGTTCCCACCCTCTCCTCATCATTCACCTTTTTTTTTTATACTATAGCTTGATTTTAGTATCCTCAATCTATAATTGGCATTTTGGGCTCCTCCGTTTGCTGATGACCATACATTCGGTTTTCTTGTAATTTATCTGTAGTCCTTTCTTGTCCCTCTCTTCATTTACCTGCTGTAGGAGGTCTTGTAGTTTTCTTTCAGTGTCTGCTATCAGCACTGTATCATCTGTGTATCTTATGTTGTTCAGATTGCAGCCACCATTCTTAATACACTGCTCAGCTTCTGGATTGTGTCTTTGGCCATTCCAATTTGCCTTCGGATCTGTGTCGCACTTTCCATCTTTCATTAGAACACATCCCAAGTACTTAAATTTTTGTACTTGCTTGTGTAACGAAAGACATGACTTACCTCGGAATTCAAAACGAAACGATATTTGCACACATGCAAATTTTGGCCATCTTGGAATTGCGTAAAGAGTGGGTGCCAGTGCTGCTGTCAGTGCAAATTTTCTTGAATTGTGTGTCGAACAGTCAGACTGACAAAGAGGAAAGAGAAGCAGCTTAGTTGGTGTCTATTTCACAACTGCGATGAAAGAAAAACAGCTGTCCTACCAGCGAGCAAGTATCGCACTGCACCTTTTGTTCCCTCCCCCCATCATCATCATTCATCTTTTTTTTATACTACAGCTTGATTTTAATATCCTCAATCTATAATTGGCATTTTGGGCTCCTCCGTTTGCTGATGACCATACATTCGGTTTTCTTGTAATTTATCTGTAGTCCTTTCTTGTCACTCTCTTCATCTACCTGCTGTAGGAGGTCTTGTAGTTTTCTTTCCGTGTCTGCTGTCAGCACTGTACTTAAATTTTTGTACTTGCTTGTGTAACGAAAGACATGACTTACCTCGGAATTCAAAACGAGAAAACATTTGCACACATTTGGCCGTCTTGGCATGGCATAAAGAGCGGGTGCCAGTGCTGCTGTCAGTGAGGATTTTCTCGGTGGATTGTGTGTGTCGAAGTTGCGGATTGACAGTCAAACTGACAAAGTGGAAGGAGAAGCGGCTTAGTTGGTGTCTGTTTCACAACTGCCCTGTGTAACGGGCCGAGAAAGGGAAACCTGAAATCCATTTTCTTAAGGCGACGAAAGAAATAAAGAAAAACAGCTGGCCTGCCGGCGAGTAAATATCGCACTCACTTCATCATTATCCATCTTTTTTTTTATACTACACTATGGTTGTGAATAATCCTTAAAGGAATGATAAACCAAATGAAACAAATCAATATATTTCTATTTTTTCAGTCTGGTGTTAAATTCTCGACTTAGATACAGTTAGATATCAAATCTGGTAGTTATTTAATATTAACTTAAATACGCCCAAACACAAATATAAATAAGCGTAAGCAAGCTTAGGATGGGCCCACGAATGAAAAAACTGCAACTGGGATTTTTTTTGGCTCCTCAAGCTGTCCCTAATCGCATGCGGTGTGAAAAGTTTTCCATTAGTAGGGTAAGACTGTAGAACCCAATCTGTCCTGTTATTTATCTACAGCTGGGGTGAGAAGACATGGATTCATACCTTTACAAGTTACGTGAATGTAATGAATTCGGCTGGTGCGTTATTCATTACTCCATCGTTTCACCTCACTAAGTTCACGTACGTTAATCATGAAAACATGAGACCCAATCTCGCAGATGTAACATTGCTTTTTATTCAACTCGATATTTCAGCAAACACCATCGGTTGGTAAATATATGGCTTCGGGGCCTTCGTCTAAGTTGGACTCTACATTCTCACGAAGATGTAAGAAACATACTTCGCTTCTCTTCACTGGTATGTGTTTATATATGTACCTGCTAGATTTTTTCTGTCGTGGGCACATCCTAGACACAGCGAGGTCAACCGAGTAAGTGACGTCAAGTGAAGTGCGGATTTAGAAACCACTGATGCACATAATTTCTTGGGTGATCTACTGTGACACAGAGGGCAACATCTATTCTTTCATCATCCGAGGTGAGTCACAAGCTACAAATTGCAAGCGGAGATTTTGGTTTTAATTAGAAACCGGTGGTTTTTGCTCTTAATTAATTACATAACGCCCCTCTTTGTGAAATTCATACCATTCCTTCATTTTGTCCTCCACAGACTGCTGTAACTACCTTCTACTTTCTAGCAATTTAGCATCAAGAGATGCCTCACTGTTCTATATCTGGCTCACAGACGTCAGTAAAAAAAAAAAAAAGAAAAAAGGCTGATTCAGAAATTGATTGTTACTATGAGTAACAATGTTATTTAACTCTCTAAAAACTACCCCAGAAGGCGTCGACCAACTATACAAGAATGTTCTGCTTCGTGTCTGCAAGAGTTGTTTATTTTTTCATCGCTGAGAAAAGTCGGTGGTGTTCGAGCCTTGGTAAAATTTTGGACTTTGAAAGTAGATTTTAAAGTAAGTGGGCAGGCTGTTCCCATAAAAGCGACTTCCTCCTCCGCCATTTCCTTGCTACATGTGTCGTTCTGAACTTCATACGGTTAAAGAATGAAATATCCCTCTACTAACGCGAAACACAAATGCAGAACATTCCGAGATAAATATTTGAAACTAAAAATAAACAAAATATACAAAAACTTAACATCTTAGCGTAAAATAAAACCAGAATTAACTTCATATTTCTATCTCAGCCTCTTTTTTTCTTAGTTTTTATTTACTTTTTTATGTTTTTTCTCTAGCTCCCTTTCTCTTTCACTCACTACTCTTCTCTTTCTCAATTTTTCTCACGCAGATCTAGGTAAATTCAAAAGAAAATTAGGCTAGCTGTCACGTGGTTCAGCCAGCTGTGCCTCTTCAACAAAAATAAACTTAGCTCAACAAAATTGCAGTACTGGTTAACTAGTTTCCGCCTGAACTCGGCTTTAAAATGACAACCCTACCGTCACAACACGGATGCCGCATAGTTATTGCCTTGTACCAGACAAGTCTGAGTATAATAAACAGCGATATAAACTGCAGTTATTTCAGTGTTTAACATGCCGTTTGGAGGATATTAATAAATGACTTTGGGGTGTATTGTTTCAAACTGTATTTTAGTTCTAATTTTCTTATCCAAATAATCCTGGATAATTTTGAACAGGAGTAGAGGTTTATCTCTTATTTCCTGTTCAGAAATAGGCTTACAGTTCCGTCTAATATTTGTTCATTGATTTTCCCTCCCAGTAAGTCCCTGAATTTTAGTGGCATTTCCACCTTGCTTGGTGGGGAGTTAAAAGAAATGTCTTCAAACATTTAGATGCAAGAACTCACAATAGAGGTTTTCCTCTGCTGTTCTTAGAGAACCATTCAAAAGGTGAAATGAGGCAAAGGGAAGAGAAACGGTTCCAAGACCAAAATATGAATGAAATACCCGCTACGGTATATATATATATATATATATATATATATATATATATAAATGTAAACTTGTCGTTATACTCGTTTCGAAAAACCCTCCAACTACATACGCGGATGGAAAAAATGGTAATAAAAAAAAACGAGCTAAGCACTTGAACATCAAAGTACGTAGCCCAAAGGAAAAAAGCCCGAGACGAGTAACCTAAAACAAAAAGCTGAACATCATTTAGACTCTTTACCCAACTTCCCCTGAAGATCCAATTTGGTGAAACCTTGATAGGTTCGTTGGCACTCTAGGTTAGTTATTTACTATATATATATATATATATATATATATATATATATATATATATATATATATATAGTCAACCGCAGACAGTTCAGTTTCGCTGTATCACAGGTCATCGGTATGTTTAGACATCTGATTGCTTCTAGCCAGGAATGAAACCCGACCGAATTGACATCAGTCAGCAATTCTACCTCTGAGATATTGACACTCGGCAGAAGAAGGCGGGCATTTAGCGTGTTATATACAATGTGATATACGCCAGCAGCATAGAAATTCAAATTCATTACTGAATTACTGAATGAACGATGCGAAGATGCTTGAGTAGCTACTGCTTTTCAAAGTCTGCCATTCCTCCACAGTGCTCAATCAGTGTGAGATCGTAAATGATATATATATATATATATATATATATATATATATATATATATATATATATAATTTCAATGAATGTAGGGATTAACTGCATTCATTGAAATTATATAGGAAGCTATTAGCAGTTGTGTAGATATTGAAGGTGAACTAGCACGCTACCTTAGGGGAGGATATTTTTCTGTGTCAGTCATCGGCTACCGCTCCTACTGAGATCCCCAAAGAATCGTTTGTTTGACAACATATCCTTCACTCAGTCATCCAATCATCTAAAACATCTCTGTGAGAATCCTACACTAGGCTATTAACCACTTTCGAGCCAGTCCTGACAAAATCCAAATCACCGCCTTTCCTCTGTGTCAAGGTGTCCGAGCAAATTTCACTAAGACCTAGAAATTTGTGAAAGAAAAATGATCGTTCACGTCCTGATGCAATACGACAATTAGAATAAGCATACAAATTTTGCTATTACAGAAAGAAACTGAAATTTTAATGAGTGAAAATAGGACCAGGATTTGGAATATCAGTTAACGTAATTTCCTCAAGTTGAGATTATTCCAATTTTCATATATCGCGCAGTCATGATTTCAAGATGATTTTATTTAAAACTAGCAATATAGCGTGGCGTTGCTCGGGTGTAATGAAAGTTTTAAAACTAATCCATGGTCCTGGAGCTCAGACTCTTTGGACGTTGGCACGAAAGACTAAAAAGCAATAATTGTTTCCAGTTAAAGCGAAACAGAAAAATGAAGGATGTAAGTCAAATTTTGATTTCCTGGTATCGATATCAAATAAGTTTTTTTCATCGTAAACTGAATTTTGAAGGCTAAATAAGTCCTTTGAGTAAATGGTATCATGGCTGAGACTAAGAACTACAATGATACCTACTTAGAGCCAAACCCAACGCAAAAACTAAAATAAAAGGCCTGAAAAAATACAGACAAACAGGCAGATAAACAGACACCCACACACACAAACATGTTGCCTTTTATATATATATTATCGATTTTCTGCACTATTGTAAGAACTGCAACCTTGAAATTTCTGAATATCTTTTCATATGTCTTTGCCTATGTGTGTATCAAATTTGATTAAAATCGGACCACTCTTTCTATAACCCGATTTTTCGATTATAGATTTTCGATATTTATCGGGGGTACCTCGACACAAAACCTAGCTAAGAACACTCGCAGACGCTTATAGTACAACTGTGGAAATTTTGAAGAAAATCGGTTCAGCCGTTTCGATGTCTATAGACAAAGGACACACACACAGACACACACACATACACACACAAAAGAAAGTTCCATTTATAAATAACTTTAGAGATTGCATGATATATCGTGAACGCTAAATTAATGTAAATGTTATTTTTTTATACTTATAGAAAAAGAGTGACCTGTCATTTAAATTTGTGTTTACATTAAGTATAAACATAGTTTAGTTTTGTCACTAGATGTTTATATTTAATGTAAGCACAAATTTCAAGGAGAGGTCATTCTTTTTCTATAAGTATAAAAAATAACATTTATATTAATTTCACGTTCATGATATAACACATATGAAAATTGATTAAACCATTATGCAAATGATATATATATATATATATATATATATAAGAGTGAACATTGATATCAACACTCTGGGGCGACAGACTGCTTCATGCTAAGCACAATCATGTGGCCTGATGATTGCGCTTAGCATGAAACAGTCTGTCACCCCTGAGTGTTGACTTCAATGTTCACTCTTTTATATTTACATACGCTCTATCTCTGATATTGAGCACTTTATCCTATAAATATAGCATGCCTTAAAACTATATATATATATATATATATATATATATATATATATATATATATATATATACTAGCAAAAGTAAGTTCTTGGCCTTATCGGGATTTTGAAATATATGAATGAAGTACAATGACAGGAATTCATTATACTCTACATCAACTGCCTTAAAAGATGGTGATACTTTTCAGTTTGTTCGGCAATTAATCCATCAGAATTTATGGTTCCTAGACACGAAATTAATCAATTTATTTGAAATTTTATAAAAAGAATAAAAAAAAGAGGAAGGAAAAAAACCAACAACTACAGGGCTTAAAAGTTAAATTTTATTTGTACATAAGTCTTTTTTTTAAGATCAAGTTTCTCTTTAATGTCATGTCCCTTCCACACTGAGATGATCATGTCTCTCCTTAAGTCCCTTTTTTTATTATCTATGAATTACATTAGCTTATTAAGAAAGAGAATGACGTTAATGTGGATTCTACGGGGGTAGGAAAATTAGGTCTATGTATACCTCCCACATTTTTTAGGTTGATACCCCTTACTCCTAAGTGCAATATTGTAGATGTGTAGTTGATTTATACGAGTGACGGCTGAAAAGTTCATAGCTTGACCATGATAAAAATTATAGTAGACGCACCTGCTGTATACTATTATTTTTAATTATAGGTAAAAACGACTGACCAGCTGTTGTATTCTGGTAAACTTACCTGAAAACTATATATATTGATCAGCCGATGAACTTTTCAGCAGACCCTCGTAATATCATAAGTTTATATTTCCGAAGAAATCCCGCTTAGTACCAAAGCCTTAGTTAATTTCCGTGAAGTTTATCTCTACTTTTCGACAGCTGATATTATCTCTATTTAAAAATTGATTTGGAATGTGGAGCAATAAAACAAAAGATAACGGCACTTCCCGGTCATCTGCCCGCCAATTTTGTACAAAAAATTTGAAGTACCAAAAACTTAAATCATTTTGTGAAGAGTATATATAAAACAATAAAACCTGAACACCACACAATTTGGGTATTTGGTGGAATGTGTCGTGAGACTAAAGAATGTTACTTGTATGCAATACCAGACCAGAATGCTGCAACACTGATGACTATAATCAAGCAGCCGGTTCAAACTGGCTTCACTCCATAGTAATCACAGACCAGTGGAGGAGATACAATCATGTGAGAAATAATTTTGACTATCTCACAGTGAATCACATCTTGAATTTTCTTGATCCACAAACTGGCGCCCACACGCAACACATTGAACGAATAGGGAGGGCCGCCAAGTTCAGGAATAAACGACAGAACGGTACTCACAGAACAATGCTGGACACCTACCCCTGTGAGGGCGGCAGAAGCTGCAAGGTGCTGATCTCTTTTTTCGAATTCTTTCCGACGTCGCTCAGTTTTGGCCTTCCAACCGATAGTTTTCGCTAAATAGACACTTGTTACGTGTTGTATTTTTGCGTTTAATAAAGTGAGGGTTCAAATCTTTTGTACAAAATGGTGAGGAGATAACCCGGAAGTACCAAGACAACAATAGCTAGCGCCCCCACCCACAAAAATAACCCACATTGGATAAAACTGATAAAAGTTTGTGAGAAAGTTTATAACAAGCTAAAAGCTAAATAACACGATCGATTGAAAGTTCGGGTTTTCGGTTGTTTTGTTAATGAATTTGATAGCCGCAATGATAGTCACAGACTTAAACTGCATTAAATGATTGGAGATTATTTGTGAATTAACTTGTCAATGATATAGCCGGTGTCAGGGCTAGGCCTGGGTATAACGTTAAACTACATCCGGCAGCAAGGCTTCTGAGTGGGAGATTAGATGTTTTGAGGAGCTTGGAACCACGACTTAATTGGTGTAGTTTCCAGGTCCACCATGACCCGATGTTATGGTGGACATGGGAACAAATTTTGTTGATTTATTTAAGATGAAATAATCTATTATGACGTGTACATAATTTGTATTTAGATAAAATGTATCTATTTTTAATTTTCTAGTTGAATTGTTCATCTTATTACATATGGTCCATTATTGCACATAAGTAGATTACAATAAAGTTTGTATGTTATATGAATACTACCTTATGAAAATTGAGATGTAGTAGAGTTGGGGGCGTAAAATAAATTTAGCCTGTTTAAGTCTTGGGTTAACCATTATCTTCCGCACATATCCGCAAGACTGTGCCTCTTACTTTGTAACCCTCTTCCTTAAGTTGCTCTCGAGCTTTGTATAAGGTGAATTTCGCTTTAAAAAGAAACAAAAAACAATATAAATATATACACTACCGGCCATAATTATTAGGTAACCCCAGGTTTTTTTTTAAAAGAAATGATGTATTTCATATTATTTTTAATATTTATTGCCAAATGGAAATAGAATGGTTATCTTGTTATTAATATTTGCAAACTTTCACAAGGCAAGGAAGCAAAGATGAACTCGTCTGAATCACCCTTAATTTTCTTCATTCTTTCGTTGATGAAACTGCAATATAGATAATTATTAAATATCTATAAATTCATTTGATGCACATGTTATTGTGCAGTATTAACAAAAGAACCATTCTATTTGCATTTACAATTATTCATTTGGCAATAAATACTAAAAAATAGTATGAACTACATCAATTTTTAAAACACTGGGGTCGCCTAATAATTATGGCCGGTAGTGTATATATATATATATATATATATATATATATATATATATATATATATATATATATATATGGCAAGCGTAATGTCCTTCTTGAATGTAAACGTTTTTGCTATTATTTAATTTTTAATTTTAGCAAGTATTAGATTATTTGGTACTGATATATTTTGTGATATACATGCTATTGTGATCTACAGCTTAAATCTAGAAAGGCTTGTGATCTACATTCAAAATGATAGCGTATAAACTATAATAGCTGCTTTGATTTATATACAAAACCAACCGGAAGTAAAGTAAAAATGTGTAGATTTACACAAAGGCAGGCGGTAATCTTCAAAGAAGGCTGCTTTAATTGAAAACTAAACTTGTTGTATGCCCTCTAAGTAATCTGACCTCTGCAGGGCTCTTTGAATGCTTCTGAAACGTAGATATCACAATTTTTTACTAAGAATTATAGTAGGCAGGTAATAATCTTTAAAGAAGGCAGCTTTAACTGAAATCTAAACTTATCAGAGAAAGAAAGAGAGAGAGAGAGATAGAGAGAGAGAGAGAGAGAGAGGACTTAGTACTAAGCTTACATCAAGGAAACTTTAAAATTTTTGTAGACCACAAGCAATACGAGATCCATATAGATAACATAGACCATCACCGTTTATTTTTGTATTGACGCTCAAAAAGGAAAATCATACTGAATTACCGCCCCTGAATTTAATACGTTTATCTAACTTGCGAATAATATGATGTATAATAACTCACTTACTTTTACATTCAGAATAATTAAAAATATTCAAATTGGGTGCATTTAAATATTTATATCAACAAACAGATAAGAAAATAATAAAAACAAAAATAAAAGCAGTGTATTAAACTCAAAAGTATCATTTGACTAGAAGACTGCTTCTAATGTAGCATAAAAAATAAAATTATACATTGTAAGTTTCACCAAAGCCTATAGAATAAATACATTAATACCAATTTCTTGATTATTGCACTGATGGTGTTCCATGTTTGTTTATGTTTAAAAATAAATCAGAGCGCTTTTTAAGCGAGGGATTAGAGGTGATCGTGCGTCAATAAACATCATTTTCATTCGTTTTAAGTAAAAAGTAAGAATTACTTACACAAAATTAATTTAATAAATCCTCAAATTTACAAACTGGTTTTAAAACACATCTCAAGGACATATTACTTTTTAAATTTGTTGTTTACATTTTTCGAGTATAAATACAATTCGATGACTGATCTAAACTTATTTATAAATGAAACTTTGTCTGTGGGTATGTGTGTGTGTGTGTGTGTCCGTTACCTATAGACTCCGAAACGGCTGAACCAATTTTCTTGAAAATTTACACAGTTGTACTATAAGTGTCTGTGAGTGTTCTTAGCTAGGTTTTGTGTCGAGGTACCCCCGATAAATATCGAAAATCGATAATCGAAAAAATCGGGTTATATAAGGAATGGTCCGATTTTAACCAAATTTGATGCACTCATAGACAAAGACATAAGAAACGACATTCAGAAGTTTCAATGTTGCAGTTCTTACAATAGTCCAGAAAATCGATAATATATAAATATAAAAGGCAAGATGTTTGTGTGTGTGTGTCTGTTTATCTGACTGTGTGTCTGTATTTTTTCAGCCCTTTCTTTTTTAGTTTTTGCTTCGGGTTTGGCTCTAAGTTGGTATAATAGTAGTTCTTAGTTTATTTAGCCTTCAAAATTCAGTTTACGGCGAAAAAAACGTATTTGATATCGATACCAGGAAATCAAAATTTGACTTACATCTATTCATTTTTCTTTCAGTCTACCGTTTCGTTTTAACTGGAAACAACTATTGCTTTTTAGTCTTTCGTGCCAATGTATAAAGTGTCTGAGCTCCAGGAGCATGGATTAGTTTTAAAGTTTTCTTTTCATTACACCCAAGCAACGCCGGGCTATACTGATAGAGAGTCATAATTTAAAGTGCTAATTTCTTTTTAAAAGCCAAAATCGTAATATACATAGGGGAATTCATTTTTCCTTTGGTACAGATTCAGATTTAGTCTGTTATCTTAAAATAAAGCCAAAACTTAACTTCATAGAATATATTCATTTTATTTAATATTTTTAAGAAAGTCGTTGATGCTAGCTCGTATTCAGAGAACTATACTCGTTTTTGCTATTTCGTTCGATACGTTCTCTTGCCTTCACTATAAAATATTTAATATCATATTTTTCTTATGGTTAACCTGTAGTGTAGGGAGCTGGTTAATATTTTTTTGATTCGGCCTCGTGTTGGACTTAACCAAACTCCCTACAGCTTATAGGATTTATGCACAATTATCATCAGAAGGTTTTTCATTTATCAGAAGGTTAGTTGTCAGTTGCAATGTGCTGATTAGTGTAGAAGAGTGGAATAATAAAATATACATTTAGAATCTAAATTAATATTAAAAGGAGGAATAACATAAGTTGTAGAAGTTAATGTTCAATTAGAAACATTATTAAGAGGTTAAGGGTAGAGTTCGTAGAAAATGACCGTAGTAGTAATTGTTGAAAAGAGATAAGGGGAAAGAGAAAGAGGACAATGTTCTGGTCGTTTGAAGTTACATTTTATTTGTGTGTCTCTCTTTCGCTGCTCCCATCTCTCTGACTCTTGACTGACGCCAAGGCCATTTATATAGTCTTTTTGAATTTAGCACTGGAACGCAAAGTCCTCAAGTGGTGTAAATCGCTCCCATTGGTCAAAAATCATTCTAACACCTACTTGCGAATCTGGGTTTGACTTTTTCTTTAATCACATGGTCAGTCCTTTTTTTTATTTGTGAAAACCCAGGATTTCACACGTCATTGTGAAATTTTGTAAAAGTGAAGAAGGTTGATTTTAATTAATTTCTTATCCGCTACAAACCTTCACTTTTACTCTAAATAGAACAATTCACGAAAAATCGCTTTACACACCGTGTATTGAATATTGCTGCCATATCTGGTCGGGTGCCCCTGCTGCTCTCCTTGGGCTTCTTGACAAAATACAAAGGAGGATCTGTAACGTGGTTGATACTAACTTGGCAGACCGGCTGCAGCCGCTCTCACACCGGCGTGATGTAGCTTCCCTGTGCCTCTTCTACAAGTACTTTCATGGCTTCTGCTCCGATGAGCTTAGATCACTGGTGCCGCCCAAGCACGAATTTACACGAGATACTAGATTAGCAACTAGGTCCCACCCTTTTACAGTTAAACAAATAAGATGTAACCGTAAATTCTACTCCAACAGCTTCTTTTCTCGCGCTTCCCGCCTGTGGAACTCCCTTCCACAAGTCTGCTTTCCCGACAGTTACAATCTCCAGGTGTTTAAATGTAGGGTCAATAGACACCTCATATCACTCTAACTCCCAACTATTCTCACAACACTCTCATCTACCCAACCCTCATTCTCGGTATCCTCACCCGCCTATCACCCACCCTCTGTTATTTCCTATATTTAACCAGCCTTTCTCCTCTCTACGTAGCCCCCTGCACAGTAGTGGCAGTGACATGCCTTGCTCGGGGTGAAACGCTTATAAAAAAAAAAAAAAAAAAAACACTTGCAGCTGCATGTTTATAGGAGTGACAAAAAATAAAATAGATCATGGAAGAAAAGTGGAAGTAAGGTGTCCGATGAAGTGACGGCACTTCAATAGGAGTGAGGGCAATGGAATGAGAAAGTCGAGGGGAAATAAAGCCAGGGATGAATCGACACTCGGTAGCCGTCAGAGGAGCTAACAAAGAGAGCAAGCGAGCGTTGCATTCTTTGGGAAGCATCAACGGAAAGAAAGGGTTGCACAGTGCGACAAGATAAAAGGAAGAGGCAAAACAGATGGGGTCAATAGCGTCAGGCACAATGGCAGCTGACCGACAAACGAGGAAAACGGAAAACTGAAGCACGTGCGTGACGAGTCACATGGGCGGAAGCAAACAAAACTTCCTTACACATATCTTTTTCAGCACAGTAGCTGAGGCAAGAGGTTGATGATTATAAAGGCCTCTTAGTAGAATTAGGCTGTTGAATTCAAGTGCTGTACTAAGGATGTACGTTGTGGTTTAGTGGATATCGGCTCGGAACGACAAATCGAGGAGCCGCGTGCGAATTCCAGTTGAATTCCTTGTATTCACTTATTCGTAAATACTCTTCAGAAAGGTATTAATCCGTCTCTTCCCTCCAGTTATGGGTTAAATAACAGGACAGATTTGGTTCTATAGCCTTGGCAACCAGTCTATCGCAGAAAGGATAATCTTCTGCCCAGTCAGTCATGCTTCTTTCGTGACATGATCGCCTAAAGCGTGTATCACGTATGGCACTTAGCAGGATGTTCGTTGTGGTGTAGTGGATATTGGCTCGGAACGACAAATCGGTGATCCGAGTTCGAATTCCAGTTGTATTCCATGCATTCACTTACTTGCAAATACCCTTGGGGAAAGGTATTAATCCGTCTCTTCCCTCCAGTTATGGGTTAAATAACAGGACAGATTTTGTTCTATAGCCTTGGCTGGCAACTAGCCTACCGCGGAAAACAATGGCAACCTACTGCGGGATAATCTTCTACACAGTGAGTCGTGTCTCTTTCGGGACATGATCGCCCAAAGCGTGTATTACGTATGGCACTTAATTGACTGTTAAAAACTAAAAGTTTTTTGTTTCATGAATCTAAATACAGGATTTTATATAGAGGCTAGGCTGACTCGTGACAACGTTCGCTTTCAGACTTGGTGATGTTAATTCGAATCTCGTAAGAGATTTGTTAGAGTTGTGACATCTTGGTGTTATTGGCACCGCTGAAGAAGTGGCTGGAAACCATAGTAAGGAACTAAGTCACAAATCAGTAAGCACGAAGTCACAAATCGTCCAGTGCGTATCTAAACTTATTTATAAATGGAAATTTGTGTGTGTGTGTGTGTGTATGTGTGTGTGTGTGTGTGTCGGTGTCTGTGTGTGTCCGTTACCTATAGACTCCCAAACGGCTGAACCGATTTTCTTGAAAATTTATACAGCTGTACTATAAGTGTCTGCGAGTGTTCTTAGCTAGGTTTTGTGTCAAGGTACCCACGATAAATATCGAAAATCGATAATCGAAAAAATCGGGTTATATAAGGAATGGTCCAATTTTAATCAAATTTGATGCACTCATAGACAAAGACATAAGAAACGATATTCAGAAGATTCAATGTTGCAGTTCTTACAATAGTGCAGAAAATCGATAATATATATATATATATATATATATATATATATGGTAAGATGTGTGGTTCTGTTTATCTGCCTGTATGTCTGTATTTTTTTTTCAGCCCTTTTTTTTTACTTTTTGCTTCGTGTTTGACTCTATGTAGGTATAATTGTAGTTCTTAGTCTCAGTCATGATACCATTTACTCAGAGGACTTATTTAGTCTTCAAAATTCAGTTTACAACGAAAAAAGCTTATTTGATATCGATACCAGGAAATCAAAATTTGACTTACATCCATTCATTTTTTTTTTTCAGTCTACGGTTTCGCTTTAACTGGAAACTATTGTTTTTTAGTCTTTCTGCCAACGTCCAAAGAGTCTCTGCTCCAGGAATATGGATTAGTTTTAAAGCTTTCATTATACACGAGGAACGCCGGGCTATACTGCTAGTAATGGTATAATCAATATATGTTGACGTTCCAAACTAAGAAAGAAGCATCCATCGATATTCGAGAGTGATAACATTCCTGAAATATTGTTCTACGAAAAATATTTTGTAAAATTCAGCCGAAAGTAGCACTGATTGTTATGTCAGTAAATGACGAATATTTCCTTATGACCTTATGGACCTTAGTATTCGTCTAAGGAGTGTAATATTGTGTTAAATTTTACGAATATTAACTCAAACTCCTGCTCGAGTATAGGTATGAGATGATGTAATTGCTTATCAAGGCGGATAACAAAATTTAGAAGGTTGCTTATGTTTCCTCAGTATAGATACACTTGTGAAAGGCATGAACTCACAGTCTTGTGTTCTATTCTATATCCAGTTATCTCAAGAAGAATGCTTTCTCTTTAGTATACCGCGATCGTTAACAGATAAGTGTGAAAGTTTTGAGGGCATTCTATTTTCTGATAATTACCTACCAAATAATAATGACTGTCCTCTGCTGTTACACTTATTACAATCTTTGACATGGGAAATGGTAAGTTTATATGAGAAATGGCTTTATATAGTGCATGCAAAAATAGAAACACATTTATTCTAGCATCCTTTGGGAATTAATATAAGTATTTGCTTTGCTTGGATATTTTCCAACAAGTTCAGGGATCGGTGCTCAGAAAATACAGAAATGATTTTGAATTCGAGCTTTTAAAGAATAGAGACCCTTTCCACTTGTTTACTGGCCTCAGCCAAACTTCTCCTCTGTATTTATTAAAATCA
Source organism: Ascarosepion bandense (assembly GCA_037127315.1). Lineage (NCBI taxonomy): Eukaryota > Metazoa > Mollusca > Cephalopoda > Sepiida > Sepiidae > Ascarosepion > Ascarosepion bandense. The sequence goes on along the minus strand of JBBBDQ010001128.1, from coordinate 923,457 downwards.
GGTAAGTGAACTTGAGGTGTTGGAAAGAATGGCAACGAAAAGAAAATTAATAGTATGCCCCAGAAAGAGACAACTGAAGTTCCTGGGACATGCAATGAGGAAGAAGAGCTTGGGGGGACTTGATATTGATAGGCCAGATAGAGGGAAAAAGAAACAGAAGAAAGCAGCGGACAACATATTTGAAGGGCTCAGTAGGTGGATGACAGAACGGGGTTTTCATAATGTAAAAGGAGAAAGCATGCTAAGAGTCACCAGGGATAGGGAGACGTGGAAAGCCATGATCGCTTACGTATTTAAAGGATGGGGCACATAGAAGAATAATTTCGATGTAATTCTGCAATTGCCAGTAAATTTTATGTTCTTGGGATATAGCATTTTACAAATTAAGCATGGTTTTGGTCAATACAACGTAAGCTATACTTCAACAGACTCAAACCGCAGAGACGGAAAAATAGATTCAGAAAATTTATCCAGTTGATAAATTACAAAAAATACATCAAGTGTAACGACAACGGCGATGACCAATCGAGAAACACTGGAAGATATTTTCTGTCTGTTACAATATTTGGTAAAAAGTATAATGAAGAGATGAATTAAAAAAGTTGAAAAGGAAAGATAACGTAAATAAAAACCAAAATATATTATGTAGAGATCAGAATTCATCTGCGTGTTCTTTGCGGAGTCACCAAATATGTAGAGACATCAGTTATGTTTATCAAACTGGCCTTCTACCAAATATAACCGAACTACCCACAATTTATAATTATCAGAAGTTTGAAAAGATAAAACTGACACGTTTGTATAAATAAGTGAAAATTTATTGATCAAACTGCATAATATCCGATTTGTATCTATAAAATTATTAAACTGTGAATTTCTTTTAAGAGACAGAGCAGTAAAAAGTTCAAAGAAATCAGAGTTCGTTCGTTTTAGCGAAATGCGATTTGTGCAGAAAAAGATAAAACTCTGTGTACCAGCAAATAGTAGTAAAGTCTTTATTGATCTCTTTCTGTTGTAGACGGTGAGTAGGTGTAAAAGGAGAAAAGAGTATAAAGAAAGCAGCACGAGAGATAAAGTAAGAGGGTAAAATACGGGTCGCTGGGACTGCTGTGTCTGATCGGTGGCCTAACATTTTCCTTGCTGCATTGTGACTGCTATCTCTTGTGTTCTTTGCTCCATTGTCTCTTTGATTCAACTTTTTTCTCTAGTTGTATCAAAAAGCGGTTTGACATCGGCTTTTTCTACATTTTTAAGTAGCTTCCTTTTCATTGACTTTAATATATTTCACACAGGCTCGCAAATATTTTCCTTGGTCTTTTCTTACGCACTGTGGCAATCCGTTTTTTATTTTGATTGGTCAAAATAGATTTCGCACTGGCTCGGATTTTCGAACTGATTTTTAGATTGAAATTAAAATACCTTGAAGAAAGCCGGGGCATACAACGACTGAAACGTCGTGAATATTGCAACAAAGATGAGGACAACAGTCCGAACATTTTAAATGGTGGGAATAATTAGTAGCCTTTGTTTGGATTTTCAAAACAAACAAAGAAATAAAGAAACAAATAAAACGAAAAAAATCATTTGAGAGTCTAGACAAGTCCGTATCTGGCGCCGTTAGCAGAATGTTAGTATACTTATTTAATTAATGTTAGTATAATTATTTAATTAATGTTAGTATACTTATTTAATTAATGTTAGTATACTCAATTAATGTTAGTATACTTAATTAATGTTAGTATACTTATTTAATTAATGTTAGTATACTTAATTAATGTTAGTATACTTATTTAATTAATGTTAGTATACTTAATTCATGTTAGTATACTTAATTCATGTTAGTATACTTATTTAAATAATGTTAGTATACTTAATTAATGTTAGTATACTTAATTAATGTTAGTATACTTATTTAATTAATGTTAGTATACTTAATTAATGTTAGTAGACTTATTTAAATAATGTTAGTATACTTAATTAATGTTAGTATACTTAATTAATGTTAGTATACTTATTTAATTAATGTTAGTATACTTATTTAATTAATGTTAGTATACTTAATTAATGTTAGTATACTTATTTAATTAATGTTAGTATACTTAATTAATGTTAGTAGACTTATTTAAATAATGTTAGTATACTTAATTAATGTTAGTATACTTAATTAATGTTAGTATACTTATTTAATTAATGTTAGTATACTTATTTAATTAATGTTAGTATACTTATTTAAGCACTTGCCACAGAAAAAGAATATTTTGGCATGCAGTCATTTGGCTAGAAGGAAAAAGTAGCATTAAAAGACTTCGTTGCAACATTTTTTAAGAAAAAAAGAAAAGTCATATCTTCCTAACTACCTCGCTGCAAATATAAAAGGAAAAAAAAATGGTAAAAAAAATAACTTAAGGAAATAAATAAGATGTTCGTTTTCTATAAAACGCAGAAACTGCTATAGGTAAAAAAAAATTCGGTAATGAGAAGATAAATATCGTAACGGACATAGACGAACAGAATAAGGCGAGGAAGATAGATGGAAAAAATATAACAAAAGACAGACGAGTATAAAACAGAAAAAGAAGAAAAGTAATGACACAGATTGACTGACGGATAGAAAGGAACGCAGATAGAAAATGAATGAAACAATAAAGGTTTGTCGACGCGGTAAGCTTCGGGGTGTGAAAATATAACTGACACTTATTCTCTCAGAAATTAAGGGTTCGACTAAGTCTCCAAATGCACCAAAAATTGCAAACATAACAAAATGTTCGAAATTTCTGACGCCACCAGGAATGTAACTTACGAATACATTTTCTTGTACGATCACCGTAGTTAAGCAACGTAGATAGGTAACCAATTTGGAATACAAGGTGCTTAAAACTTGGATGTGCAGGTGATATATTGTATTATGGCTCGGAATTAGAGATCAAAGAGCAGAGTTCAAGTTCCAGTCGTGTTCGTTATATTCAATTATACGCAAACACCATCTGGAAAGGTATGAATCACATGCTCCCCTCTCTGCTATGGGTTAAGGGCCTGTATTAGTAAATAATTATTACCTCGTAAAGATTTTGACAATATAAAAATAATTTTTGGTTTTAAATAACCTGCAAGTATTTGATAAGCCGTAAAAATCAATTCAATCTTTGATTTCTCCCAAACGGTACCTTTAAAAATATTTTTTTTCAAGTGAGTAAATAACGTCAAATAGAAAGTTTTGTTTTTATTTCGTCATGTGGTTAGTGTTTCTCCTTGAAGTACTTTTGTTTAGGACAACGTCATTTATACATGGTTGTCAGTAAAAAGGCATACTAAAGATGTATGCTACCTATCGGGGAAGTTATAAAGAAGCAGTTATAGAAATTTAATTGACGTGTAGTAAATTCTTCGTCTATGAGCCCCGTTCCTTCAGGACATGGGCGGTCATGGCTCTCCAAAACTTGTTGTTCTTTGTAGCCCTTAGTAGTTCTTCTACATTTTTAAGGTTACCACCCCTATCCCATTCCGCCATATACTCACACAAAACCATCAGTCAGGTGGCGCTTTACCTTCTTCTATTTCTTTTACTCTTAGTAGACCTTTCCAGTCCTTCCTTACTCGGGCTTACGGCCATATCACGTTGAATATACCGGTTCTCGCACGATCACTGAAGTTAAGCAACGTTGAGCCTGGTCAGTACTTAGATGGGTGACCGCTTGGAAATACCAGGTGCTGTAAGCGTTTAGTGACGGATGTGCGTTGTGGTGTAGTGGATATCGGCTCGGAAAAAGTAATAGGTGAGCCGAGTTCGAATTCCAGTTGAATACCTTGCATTCACTTAAGCACTGGTGCCCTGTAGAAAGGTATTAATCCGTCTCTTCCCTCCAGTTAAATAACAGGGTATAACTTGTGGACCCTGCCCTTAAAAACAAATCCCGATGAATCTTGATACTCGAAAATAAAATAAAAAGTATTACTAAACACAAAAACTTATATAAAAACAACAATAAATTGTTGAAAGAAAAAGATATTACCAGAAATAAATAAATAAAATTTAGTTGGCAATAAATGACCCGCTGAGGTTTATATGCCATAAAGCAACCAAGCAACCTTCTTTACTCATTATATGTTCAAAGAATTTCAGTTGTCTTTACCAGATTCTGAGCTTAAACGTTCCTAAGACTTCCCCGCCCATGGAATTCGCAAAATCCTTCCGTAGAAACACATTATCGCTACCTTCAGTTTTTTGCTCATTAGTGGGGAAGTTGTTCAGTATTCAATACCATTAAAGAGGATGGATACTACACGGCAACCCAGCACTCTTTGTTTAAACCGAATGTTTTCTGTTTTTCAGCACTCTACAGAAATGTTCTTTGTGGTGCAGTGGATATCGACTCGGAACGACAACTCGGGGAACCGAATTCGAATTCCAGTTGAATTCCTTGCATTCACTTGTGCACAAATACCATTGGAAAAGATATGTGTCCCTTCCATCCAGTTATGGGTTAAATAATAGGAAAATTAGTTTCTATAGCCTTGACTGGCAACCAGTCTACCGCAGAAAGCAATGGCAACCTACTGTGGGATAATCTTCTGCCCGGTCTGTCATGTCTCTTTCGGGACATGATCTCCCAAAGTGTGTATCAGGTATGGAACTTAACTGATTGACAGTAAAAAAGACACAGGGGAAAACAACACGTAACATACTTGATGGTCTTGAGCAAATGGATGGCATGGCGGAGTTTGAAAGGGTTAACAGGAGAAAGCATGTTAATAACCACTAGGGAAAGGTAGATGTGGACTTCCAGAAGGGACACGGCACATAGAAGAAAAAACTTAGCTTTTGAAATGTCTCTTTAGGGAGTCTAATGCCTGTCCGGATTTCGGTGTCGCATAATGCATCCTCAGTTGAAACGCTTCCAAGACACTTGAAATTCTGTATTTGTCTGATTTTGGTACCAATTTGTAACTCGGATTTTTGGTATTTTGTTTTACTGATGGACATATTTTCTTTTTTTTTCTTTTTGCAGTTGAACGTTAGCCCTTTTTTCTATCTTCATAACCTCCCTGTTTAAGAGATCGTGTTGTTTTCTTTCAGCAACATCCATCAACACATTGTTATCTAAGCATCGTATATTGATTAACAAACGACATAAAATGTGACAAAGAAATTCGAAAACACATATGAATCGCAAATTATGTCTTCAAGAAAATTAGCAATGGTTTATGAGGTACGAAAATGTACTTAGCAACAAATCAAAATGTACGGAAGTACTCTGTAATATCTAATCTCTTATAGAGGCAGTGAATGCTTTACAATCTACTTACGGATGAAGAAGAGACTTAAAGCGACCGATACTGTACTACCAATTCAAACTAAGAATACTGTGGACAGGTTTCTTGAGCAAACAAATATCAACTTTAAAAAAAGACAGTTGAAATATCTAGGACACATATGGAGAGAAGAAAATCTAGGGAATTTTGCACTGATAGGAAATCTTAAAGGCAAGAGAAACGAATGGAAACTGTGAGTAATCTACGTTATACGTTTGAGTGAATGGCTGGTAGGAAAAAAAAACATGAAGAATGGTAAAAGGTTAAAAGTTGTTAAGAGCAGTAAAAAAACAGTGGAATCTTCAGGTCGACCACACCCTGAAGGAACGTAACAAACTAAAGAAGATCATACACTTCGAATATTTGATGATTATTATCATCTGCAAAGAAGACCTGAAAGCTGAGAGTGAGTTGTCTGTCACAAGGAATGATCGTCATCATTTATCCGTGAGCACCAGTGACAACGACCTCCATAACTTTATCTGAAATTGAACAAGCATAATTCAAATCTCAGGTTGATTCATTACAGAAGTTTGATGGGGCAAAAAATATATCTTGATTTCTATTCATCATTCATTGGCAGAATAAGCTTAGCTAAGAAAGTAATATATATTCCGTATTTCATAATATACTATGACTTTTCAGGATTTAGGCGATTATGGCTTTCCATAGCTTACGTTTATTTACTACAGCATCATAGCCCGTGCAACTCAGAACATTTTAGTAGTAGGAGAAGATGCCACATTTTATTTTACGTATTTTGTTTTTGTTTTTTTAAAAACATATTTCTTTTGTTTCAAAATTACGGGAAAAATATTCACATTTTTTGTTGACAAATGAATTTTTAAAACGTCGGAATAAAAATTAAATATAAAGGTTCATTTTTTTTTTAGTAAAAAAATATTTTAGTCGCGTTTGACACGTGTGATTTGATTTCTGTGACGTAATTCAGCAACCATCTTAGATCTTAGATGTTTTACGGAGCAAATGTAAGCAATCAGCCCCATTGGCCAAAAAGTGCAAAAGGGAACATTGCTGAACTTAAACTCCAAAAGTGTGTGTCGAACTGGCTTCCCTGTAGATATGTGTCCCTATAAAGTTTGAATGGCGTAGGTTAAAAAATGTAGGCGTGCATAGGGAACAGTCACACACAGACTCGCAGATTGCCTTTTGTATATAGAGATTTATAAATTCCCATGACGTCATCAAGACACTATTTATTAAGAGATACGAAAATGTAGTTCGAAAAAAAAAAAAAAAGAAAAAGAAAAAAGTGAAAAGTACTTAATATTTAAGCTCTTATATATTAATAGTGAATACTGGAAATTTTCCTTAGGGATGAAGAAGAACTTTGAAGTAACTGAAATGTGATTCTACAGAAGGACGCTGAGAATACAATTGACAAACCATGTTAGCAACGACATTTATTGGGAGAAAAGGGAAATAAAAAGTACACTCATACTTAAAATCAGAAAGAGACAATACATTTTTTCCCCGTTGCCTTCTTTTTGGTTTTAGGTCTGGGCATGACGATGAACTGCCTTAGGCAGCAAAGCCTCTGATCAAAAGATTGCAAGTTTTGAGAACCGCGCGACCACCTCTTAATTGCTGTTTTTTCCAGAGGTGAAAGGCACTTGTTAGAAGACTTGCTATAGGCAGTAGTGATTCCTCAGACAAAAACAAAACACTGTGAAAATAGTTTTTAAAAAGTAAAAATACAAGCAATACATTTATATATAAAAAATTACCAACGATAAATATTTCTACTAAAATAACCAACAATACAATGTTAAAGCAAAATGACCAGCAATACATTTTATAGCAGAATAACCAACAATACATTTAATCCATATTTGAAGGCATACAATTGCGATCAAAATAAATTTTGTAGAATACAATTTTTTTCCAGATATTTAGATGTCAGCATAAAATAACCCATATAAGTTGATATTTCACGAAACAAAATTAGCAACAACCATCTTGCTTTTTGGAATTCAGAGTGTTGCTACTATTAGATTGGCTACCAATCAAGTCTAGAGAGTCCAGGTTAGCCTGTTATCTATAGCTAGTCAGAGGATGAAAAAAAGGGTGAGTCATGCTTTTCCCTATGACGAAAGTGAACGCCACAAACTAGACTTGAATTCGAAATATGTACACTCATCCCACTATTTCTCGCTGATAACCTTGACGCTGCCAACACATTATCCCGTAAACTAACTTCAAACGAAGCAAGCGCTGCTTAACTGAAAGATTTATATTCTTATTTCATCTCTCGCCATTTTGACCCCATGCTGAAGTAAAGTTAAATAGCTCATAGATACATAGTAACCGACAGACATGTAAAGAGTTATAATGAAATATCTTTGTTGTAACTGAAAAATCCATACCGGTATATTTATCACATGAGAATAACAATGTGTATGTATACTTAAATGCCCCTTGTGGTGGTGGGTGGGGATCCAAATCATCTCTCAGTTGCGTCTCTGTTCTCTAAGACAGACTGCGGCTCAGTTGTATCACTGTCAAAAACAGGCATGACATTGAGAAAAATTATACTGTGAGATGCTCGGTCCAGTTAAACAGTGTCCCGAGGCCGCGCCACCCCATTGCACTGGGGCCAGCGCGACCGGCGGTTGCGGGGACTGGGAAAATTTTGTGCCATGCCTGCTCGTACGTGTTCGGGCTCCACACATTAAACCTTGACCTCGTATCGCATCCGCTTCTAGTGGGGGAAGAGGTAAATACACTTAACAATATGTATAGAAGATATAAAATATCTTTCCGTATAATGAAATCGGTCCTTACTTGGTATGAGGATTTTCAGTCAGGTCGTCGCTTTCTCACGTGACTACTCTGACGAGCTTTTTCCCCTGGTACTTCGACCACGTGTATTTAAGCGCACTACTAGACTGGCGTCTCGATCTCACCCTTTTTACCGTTTAAAATGTTAAATTTAACTTCCACCTCTATTCTCACAGTCTCTTTATCTCGCTTTCTTTGGCTCTGAAACTCCCTTCCATTTGCTTGCTTCTCTGATAGCTTCTTCTTCTACGTGCTTCTCTTTTCAGAACGTAGGCGATCATGGCTTTCCACGTCTCCCTATCCATTGTGGCTCTTAGCACGCTTTCTTCTTTTGCACCACGCAACCCCCGTTCTGTCATCCACCTGCTCAGGCCATTCAATTATGTTATCCGGCGCTTTCCTCTGTTTCTTTCCCGTTCTATCTGTCCTGTTAGTATCAGGTTCTCCAAGCCCTCCTTCCTCATTGCATGTCCTAGGAACTTTAGCTGTCTCTTCCTGGTACTTAGTAATAATTTCCTTTTTGTTTCCTTCCTTTCTAAAACCTCATCGTTGCTCACATATCCGAAGTATCCTTCTGTAAAACCACATTTCATCTGCTTCCAGTTTTTTCTTTATCTTTGATGATATTGTCCAGCATTCACTGCCATATTGAAGAACTGACATCACATAGCAATCCAGCACTCTCTTCTTTGTTTCTAGGGAAATTTTACTCTTAATACTCTATTCAGCTCATGGAATGCCTCCTTGTGCTTTTGGATCTTAGGAATATAAATGTATAGAAACTGCTGTGACCACAAAGTGAGGGGTCAATTTATATATTGATTGTAATATGGAATTGATCCCTTACTTTATATCCAGTATGATTCTGTAAAACCAAACTTTGGTTGCTTCAAGTTTTTTCGTCATCTTTGATGATATTGTCCAGCATTCACTGCCGTATTGAAGAACTGACATCACATAGCAATCCAGTACTCTCTTCTTTGTTTCTAGCGAAATTTTCCTGTGTCTTAATACTCTATTTAGCTTCTGGAACGCGTTCTTCATTCTCCAAAAATTTAATTGCAATCTTTTATCTTCTTGAATTCCCGTTCATTTTTTATCATTTCTTCAATACATAATATACCCAGTCTTTTTTCTTCCCTGCGCACTAGTGGCCGTTGTGCCTTGCTTGGGGTGAAAATATCCTCACATGGGGGAATTACTCAACATAATTTTCTTGCTTTCATTCGACTTTGTGCCGTTAACCCAAGAACACTGACCATGGGTATATAGTACCCAGCGCAAATGACGCCATTTTAATAACAATTTAATTACAATTTTCAGTACCTGATTTTTTTAATAATATGTTTTTCAGTTCCTATTAATGTTAACTCAAAGTACAAAGTTTGAAGGGCCGGCATAAAAAATATTTCAAATAAAGATTTATATTTAATATTTTTTTAATATTTTTTTATACCCATGGTTAGTCTTGGTGTAACATTAATTTATAGTTAGTGTTTCAAGGTTAAGCACTGTCGAACTGAATATACACCCAAAATAATCCATACAGCTATTTTCAAACAAGGATAAATACATTATCAGTTAAGTGCGATACGTGATACCCGCTTGGGCGAGCATGTCTCTTTAGAAGATTATCCCACAGTATGTGGCTATTACTTTCTGTGGTAGACTGGTTGTCGACCAAGGCTATAGAACCAATCTGTCTTGTTATTTAACCCATATCTGAAGGGAAGAGGTAGATTAATACCTTTCACAAGGGTATTTGCGCGTAGGTGAATGTAAGGAATTCAACTGGAATTCGAACTCGACTCCCCGATTTCTTGTTCCGAGTCGATATCCACTGCACTACAACGCACAGTGGCAAGGGGAAATGGGGACATGAATAAATTCCACTTGTTGATAGATATTGAGTGGATAAAAATGTATTTAGATGGTTGGACTAGAATAAAGTTGCAAGTCATCGTGACTGAGGGTTTGAACGTACTAACTATGTTCAAACTGTTGATCACGTTCTCTCTCATAAGGTGTAGCATAGTTGCAACACAAACCCAAGGTAGGTTCTGTGGATATTGAAGAAATATAAATGTGTCTGAGCAGACGTTTGTTGCAGGTCCAGACAGGTAGGTATACTCAGAAACGAGTGGCCAGACATTATAAACATACCGGGAAATGCAAGTGGAGTAATTCATGCTGACTTATAGATTCGTGGACTTATTACGGTCGAATGAAGAGGGAAAATGAAGACTTTTCGTTTAAATGCACGTTACCAAGGTATGGGGAAAATGTCAACACACTGACGGCCTTATGAAAGGAAGCTGAAAAGAATGGCGTTCAGTTGTTCGCTTCAAATAAGGGGTTCATTCGAAATTTCGCTGTCTTATTTATCAGAAGGACTTTCCACTTGTGTTAAGTGGATCAACAGAAATCTTCAGAACTAACAATACACAGTCGCGTGCACACAGACAAATACATGTATTTCTTACTCTCTCACTCTCTCTCTATTTTATATATAGTGTATCGAGGCAGCAAATATTGTTGTATTGTTGACTAAAATCTGTCTGATATTATCTACATATTACTACAACAATACAGTAATCCTTACTCATACACACAGTAAAAAGTACCTTCAGATGTTGGAGGCCATCTACATTAAATCCAAACAACCCACACTTAATAAAATCACCTTTAAATCCGGTCATAACGCGTTACATTGCATTTGGATCCATGGTTCTGTTGTCATTTCGCGCTATCACGCGGTGTGACGTCATAGAACCGCATTGCAAATTTGCGAACAGCGTTTGTTATTTTTGGTAACTATTGCCGTTGCCTAGCGAAGTTTTATGTCAACACAAAATAAAATCGTCGCTATTGTGTTACCGTCTTAATAATCTCTCTGAAGATGGCTCATGTAAGCCGAAAGCTTACAACCAACTTAATAAAAAATTATCCAAATGTTGGAGAATTTTTATTTTTATTTTCAACTGAAGTATATGTTTAGAATGTATATATATTAACAATCAAATACTTACCTCGTAGCATGTTGGACGAGTATACTGGGTCGTACATGGCATTTTTCCTGTCAATGGCTGGCAATGGGTACTCTTGACGATGGCAACGACAATTCTAAGAAACAAACGACTATTTATATATACATATATATTTAGATCTAAAAAAATTAAATTTTTATTACTTTTTTAATTACATTGAAACTATTTTTAAATTTTTAAATTTTTTAAAATTTACAAAATTTCTTTAATTTTTAAATTATTATTAATTTTAGGTTTTTAGATTTTAATTCCTTTATTACCACGTTATTATTACTAGAAATATAATAATATAATACTTCTACTATTATTACGATTAAAATTAAATAGAAAAACTAACAATTACTTTTTCGAGCACAAATTCAACCCCTAATTTTAAAATTTTAAATTTCACTGTCATACATCTAAAACAGACAACTGGCAGCTCAGGTCAAAATACATTTTTTTCATTAACGAAGGATTTTTTGTGAATCTAGGCCACAGACGCTGTGCGAAGCTAAGATCTAATACGTTAAGTTAAGCTCCTTTTCTTCTTACCTTTTCTTCTTCTTTTCTTTCACTTTTCTCTTCTTTTAAAATATATTTTTTTCTTTTTTCCTATTTCTATTTCACTTGACTTCGTTGGATAAGTTTGAAACATTCATTGTTGTATGAATTTGGTCTGACAAGCGGCGGAGCTCCAAAAAATATTATTACAAATGGATTTGTAAAAATATCTAACTTTTGTTTCCTGATTATATACTCTGTTAAATTTAAGAATCTATTTTAACACTGAGTTCTCTTTGGAGTATGTATCTATTGATATTTACCTTAAAAAATTTTAAGTATTCTACTTTATATATATATATATATGGCTGTTTAAGAAACACAAATGAGGTTGAGCAGGCATTGGCAACAGGGATTAACATGCTAAACTTGCACACGTGAAGGTATTATTGCTATGTTTTCAATTTTCAGGGCTTTCCTTTGTCTGCTGAAATTAACAAGATAGGTCACAAACTTTTTCACAGTAATTTTATTAATACTCTATCTCTATCTCGATATCGCGCACTTTACGACAAAAAACTTGTTTGCCAAAATGCCACTGAAATAAACAATAATCTTAGCACTAAGCTCAATCTCAACTTATCACTATATATATATCTATATATATATATGTTTGCTCGAAGTGACATATCGTTGTGACAAATTGTTTGAAAGTCTTGGACTTCTTCAAATTGATGTTCACGCCGGATAACATGCGGATAACATGAACATAACCCAGAAACTGTAATTAAGGTCCACTCAGCATAGTTGCAGTTTATACCACTGGTAGGTTCTGTGTGCGTTGAATAAACAAGTGTGCCCTACGCAAGCGTCTGTAATGGATATTAACTAGCCCTCTTGTAGTCAGGCATCCTCGAATAAGAATGCCCAACCATATATACCATAATAATACCAATAAAAGTAAATTGAAAAATAGTACTAATATTACTACCACTACCAACACTAATAAGAATAATTGTAGAATAAAAACCGAGTGCCCTATTAGAGGTAACTGTAACCAAGTTAACGTAGTCTATAGGGTTAAAGTTTATAAAAATGAGAATGATAAAAACCCTAAAACATACATAGGGGCTACGCATGATTATTTTAAAATTAGGTTTTATAACCATAAAACCTCCTTTAAAAATGAGAAGTATAAACACAGTACGACCTTATCTAATTACGTATGGGACATAAAAACTAAAACTAAAAGAGACCCCATATTGAAATGGGAAATAATAAAAAAATGTCCCGATTACAACAAGGGCAGTAAATTCTGTAATTTATGTGGTGAGGAGAAATTAGCGATAGCTAGGTTCGAACCTGCCCATAACCTAATTAATGCTAAAACAGAAATACTGAACAGATGTAAATTCCATAAAATTAAATTTCTTGCTTAGTGTGTTAGCGTAGATCGGTTTTTTTTTTGTTTTTGTTTTTTTTTCCTTTACCCCCCCCCCCTTGGTTTGTGGTCTGGTTCGTTAGTCTTTGTCTTGGTGGTGTCTATTTATTTGGTTAATCTTTGGTTTGCCTTTGCCCTGACGAGCCGTTGTGTGAAACCGTGGTAGGTTTTGGCTATCTTGTGATTCTTTATATATATATATATATATATATATATATATATATACATATATACTGTATTTTTATTGTAGCTTTCCAATTATCGAACGAATTGTTCGACATCTGTAAATAAAACTGTTACGATTTTATGCTTTTGTTGTGTCATTGTCATATATAAGGTAATTGAAATAAAACTTCCTATTTCAGGTATGAGTGGCCATCCAGGAGTCCTAACTTCACACCCTGTTTCTTTTTTCTTTTCTTTTTTTTTTTTTTGGTGGGGGTTGTACAAAAAAGCAAGTCTATTATATTGTTATGGAGGAATATCCTGTCTTACCCAGGAATGGGTATGGCCCGGGTTATAAAAGACCGAAACTAGAACGAATTACAGAGAGTGATCGAGAGTGTGTGTGACTATATGAGAGACTTCGTCATTACACGGGAGTGATCGAGAGTCTTCGTTAATATACTAGAGTCATCGACTTTAGTCGAGACCCATCGGCCTTACACGAGAGCTAGACGTCACTAGACAGAAGCCTTCTTCTCAAGACGGACGCATACGTCCTATACAGAGATATTGCCTTCTTAATTGTTATTCGTGTTAACTGTTCGTTAGTGTAATGTATTTGGTTTATTGTACTGAGCTATAATAAATCTCTATTTATATATCTTTAATGTTAAGAGTTATTTCTTGCACTATTATTTCTCTGTTTATCCTCTCAGGGGATATAACATATGCTAAACCAAGACTTTGGAAGAACTTGAAGGGCGAATACAAGAAGGTCTGTCTTCCATATCACAACAGTTTTTGGTGAAATGGTTTTAAGCAATTCCTGAGCGGCTGGAGAAGCCGGAAGCGAAATCTGGTGACCGCATCGAATTTTTAATAAACTCTCATGCTAAATATTTTCATCTCATATTCAATTCTTGCGTGAAATTCTAATTAATAAATTAAAAGTATTTTAAAATGAAGAGTTACTTTGTAGTCATCATATATATATATATATATATATATATATATATATATATATATATATATTTAGTATATCGAGGCAGCAAGTAATTTTCTAAACATATGCTGTTAAATATAAGAGACAATGAATGTCTATTATGTTTAATCATGAGCCGTTCTAAACGTCGTATTTTTGCTTTAATTTCAGTTGAAAATAAAGACAAAAAATCTCCAACATTTGGATAATTATTTATTGGTTTTCTTCTAAGCTTTCTAAGCTCACATGAGCCATCTTCAGAGAGGTGGTTTAAACTGAAATATTACAAAATCCACCATCACCGACGATTTTATTTTGTGTTGACATAAAACTCCGCTTGGCAACGGCAATAGTTACCAAAAATAAACGCAGTTCTTAAGTTTGCGATGCGGTTTTATGACGTCACACCGCGGCATAGCACGAAATGACAACAAAACCGTGTAGTCAAATGCAATGTAATATGTTATTTCCTGTTTTAAAGTTGATTTTATTGAGTGTTGGTTGTTTCGATTTGATGTACATGGCCTCCAATATCTGCAGGTTCCTCTTATTGTGTGTATGAGTAAGGATCACCGTATTGTTGACCAAAATCTGTCTGATATTACCTACATGGTTATGTTTTTCAGAGAAATGTTGTTTAATAGTACTCTGATCAGAAAGATGACATGTAAGTCTACGGGAGAGCGTGGTTGTAGTAAAAAAAAAATGAAAAAGTCACCAAATGTTACAAAGAAGCACCTGACTTTTGCATTGAAAATATAAATGAAAAGGCGAGAAAAATCACAGCCAAACTTGGTATAACCGACAGTGTCCACATATAAACCTGTAAGTAATCTTTTATAACTATAAAAGTAATCTTTTATAACTATAAAAGACCACAAAGATAAGTTTTCAAATAACCCTTCCTAACGACTTATCAGCCCAATAAATACTGAATTATGTGAAATAAACCAACAAATCTTTAAAAATTGGTTTAATTTCTTAATGATTGCTACACAAGCCAATCAATGGAAGGGTACAAGTGAATATATTTCTTGTTTCCCAAAGATTAAAAATAAAGCAAAATATACTTTCATAAAATATGACATCAGAAACATTTACCTATAAATAGCTGAAAAAGTGTTGATGGAAGCTTTGAATTTCGTTATACAGTTCATAAATATACAATCGGAGCATATAAATATAATTTCACATTGCCGCATATCTTTACTATTCCTCAATGGTGAAGCACGGATTAAAAGATAAAAAGAAGCACATTTGATGTACCACAAGGTTCGTTTGGAAAGTTCAGAACAAAAAGGATTGTATAATCTAAATATTTCAATGAAATAGTCAACATAGACAATCACGGATTATCCAGAGAGGACGGGTTGATGACAGCGTCGGACAAAAGAAAAGCAAATGAAAAGTAAAAAAAAAAGCACTTCAAACTCTTCAAAAGCCTCGATTCTGAAACCAAAGTAGAAATTAATAAAAAAGTTCATTACTTACAGAATTAAATCTACACACTGTCAGTATCTCCCCATATATGAAACCAAATACAACTTTAAATTATGTGAATACTAGCTCTAATGATCCTGCTAACATAATCAAACACATCTTCAAAAGAATAGAACACAGATTATCTAAAAATTTTTCTCACAAAACAATCTTCGATGAAAGGAAAAACATTATGAAATAAAAGTGGCCATAAAAACAAAGTAGAATATAAACAATCAAATGAAAAATAATACTAGAAATCGAAACATTATTTGGTTCAACTTGCCTGTTAATTTAAAAGTAAAACCCAAACAAGGGCAAATATTTTTTAAAGTGATTAATAAACATTTCCATAAAAACCTAATATTACATATTAAATATTTAATAGAAATACCGTTAAATTAACTTATAGCTGTACTTAAAATTTTAAAAATTGCCAAAAAAGCAAATCGCCAAACATTTAAAAACATAACGTGTTGTATAATACCGTTAATGGAAAGATTTTGTGGTGCAGTGGATATCGGCTCGGAACGAGAAATCGGGGTGCCGAGTTCAAATTCCAGTTGAATTCATTGCATTCACTTACGGGCAAATACCCTTGGGCAAGGCATTAATCCGTCTCTTCCCTCTCGTTATGGGTTAAATAACAGGACAGATTGAGCTCTATAGCCTTAGCTAGCAACTAGTCTATCGCAGAAGTAATGGCAACCAACTGCGAGATAATCTTCTGCCCAGTCATTCATGTCTCTTTCGAGACATGATCTCCCAAGCGTGTTTCCCGCATGGAACTTAACTGACTGAATTACAGAGACAAAAATAAATGCCAAAACTGAAGAAGTTATTTACAAAACAGAAGCACAGGATACAGACAACGAAAAACATGCTTGGGTCCTTCTGAAAGAATTTTTAAATACTGATGGCATAATCACAAGTCTATATTCAAACTAGAAAACCTTAAATATTGTACCAAACTGGCAAACCACGTGTGGAAATTAAAAGAGAAAGCAGAAAAGATCCCGATATAATATGGAGCATATAAAAAAGTCAAACTTTACAACCTGAAGATTGTGCAAAGAAGAAAAGTTAGATATAATATTTTTCTAGAACAAAATAAAAATTGCTAAATGGAAGATCCGAAGTGATATTCAGATGTAAACACAACAAAAAATTTATTTTAAGATCATATAAACCCGGATGAAAGTGTTTATGATCCTTGAAAACTCCTTCATTATTTTTAAATTTCAGTTCGTAAAAAATCCCTGTCGAACGTTTAAAAAATAAAAATAAATAAAAACCTTGGAGAATCAGTTGATATAAAATGCTTGAAGATACCGAAAGGTTAAAAACATGTTTGCGTAAACAACTGAACTTCAATGAAATATATATATATATATATATATATATATATATATATATATATATATCTTCATTTATCTGTAAATTCAGATCAAAACTTAGTGGGGAATTAACCATTTTCAACATGTCATTTTAAGGAATTTAATTTTCGACTTCTAAACAGAGAATGAAGAAAATTCTAAGCCCGGACTTTAGTTAAGGTAAAGGAAGGGGTTGAGATGTACTGGTTGTCATTAGGTTGGACTGGGGGACGGAGTTAATAGTAATTCTTCCTTGTTAGTGGCAGCTATGTGGCCTAAGCCTAGGGTTAGCAGTGGTAGGTCATGTGGAGGTAAATGCTAGGTCAACTTTTTAAAATTTTTGAAATTTTTTTTATCAGGACTAACTGGGGGAATAAGATTATTATAATTTGTATTTATTTCTATGGCCACACATATGATCTCCCTTCCTTTGTTATATATATATATATATATATAAGAGTGAACATTGAAGTCAACGCTTCGACAGATTGTTTCATGCTAAGCGCAATTATCCTATAAATATAGCACACCTTAAAACTATATTTATTCATATATATATATATATCGCTCATTCACTAATGAATTAGAGCACTCTGGCTATTGGGCGTGTATAATGACAATATACATGCTAAAAAGTCTGCCTTCTTCTACAGTGCGCCCATGGCCCAGAGGTAGAACCGCCGACTGACACCAATTCGGTCGGTTTTCAATGCTGGGTTAAAAGCAATCGGAGTCTAACTGTACTGATGAGCTCTGATACAGCGAAACAGATCTGTCTACGGATGACTATATATATGTATATTTTTCCTATCGTTTTTTATCGATAAGGATACTAGAACCAAACAGCCAGATTATTCATGTATAAAATTTGATCATCCTGGGTTAGGATTTAGGAAAAACCAACCACACTTTTCGAATGTAGCGTATACACATAATGTGCCTTCCTCTGTTTTTGAATTCAATTTTCCTTTTTCTTGCCACCCAAGTCTAGAGAAATATCCTATTATTTACCCACATCTGAAAAAGAATTGATGGATCCATACCTTTGCCAAGGATGTTTGCACGTAAGCTTGTATTTAAACTCGTCTCTCTAATTCCTCAATTCAGCCCTCTATGCATTGCACAAAAAAATCTCACAAACTTTCTTATAACCGTATGTTTTTCATCCTGAAAGGCAAATTCATTTTTGTACATTTCTAAGTATATCGCTCTTCCTACCCAATCATGTCTACTCTTGTACTCTTTCTGAGAAAACTTGTGGATTTGCATGATTGCCAGTCTTATCTCTATCGCTACAGATTTTATCTTATTGATTTTTTCTATCAGTAGTGACTGGTGTGGTTTTCACTGAAGTTTAAGTGACTGCAAATTTCTTTAAGATTTAGTTTATTACGTTGAGTCAAATAATTTTCGTTGTTAATAGTCAGTTTTATATTTCAAAAAATAAAGTAAAATTAGATTTTTTCAACGATAATTCTTTTGCAAGACGCTGACGCATGTTGAAATCATCACAGTATTTAGTATTGCTGAAGTATTTAGTATTGTTGTAATTTAGTATTTTTATATAGTATTGTTGAATTATTTAACATTGATGAAGTATTTAATATTGTTGAATGTATCGCTAACAATTTTTGTCGAGATTTACAAACTCTTTGTTTCGTTCAATTTCGTAAACTAATTGAGGAATTTTAAATGAGTTGATTTGTTTGGAAAAATACGGAGGAAAAAACATACGTCACTGTTTAATTACTTCTTTAATTTAATTTTAAAGAACTTTATGGTAAATAATTTTTTCAAGGTAAGTAAATATAATGAGATTAAGCTTGTGTGAAGAGACAAAATTTGCTTCATCATCAATCACAGATTAAGGTTGTTACTTCCAGCTAAGATAGTAATTTTCTCTCTAGTCAAATTAAAATAACAATGTTTTTGTTCCATTTTATTTGGATCGAAAATATTCTAATTTTGAAAACGAATTGGTATAGTCTGTAGAAATTCATACGAAAGCTGATGCATTGAAAGACAATTTATGAAATTATTCAGTTGCTTTGAAGAGATGAGGTTTCTGATATGACATTACATATGCTATGAAGAATATTATTTATTGCTCGTTTTTTAAACAATAACTGGACATGTACTTGCTCATCAAGGGAATGAAACCTGTTCATTGCGTCATTCGTGAGCAATTGACAATAAAAGATCGAGGAGAGTACAATATCAATCATTCTAACGTCTGTTGGTCCATGTTTTATTTCTATTCCACGTTTATTACAACGCCCAAGGCAAACAGATCAACAGAACCTGGCTGACGTAGCCAGTGGTTCCAGCATCTAAAAACACATTGTTAATAGGAATTAAAATATGACACACTGGATGCTATTTATAAAACAAGACCTTATATAAACCCTTTAAAAAATTTATTTCTAAATTCCAAGGTTGAATAAAATAATTTGCCAGGTGTAACAAATATATGGTCACGTGTGCAACTATTTATTTGGCCGAATCTCCGAAAATGTCGAGAACGTTAGTTCCGTCTTATTTCTCTTGCATTTTATTGTAACCCTAAAATCGTTAATAGAAAAGGTAAAATGGAAATAAAGAAAGAAAGAATTAACTTGGCTAAATTCGAAGTCGCATGACATTTAGGTATCTGCTTATCTGTGGCAGCTGCCTTACCGATAAGGCCACAAAGACTGCTGATACAAACATTCAACTTGAACCATAGTCTTATCTTCTTTATTTTCCTGTACACTTTGTTTTTATACACTAGTAGCATCAGCTGTAATATTTTTAAATATTATTATGTTCACAACTATTTATATATTATTTCTTTTCATATTTCTACATTATTTCTTATTTAATCAGAATTTATTTAAGATCATTTTTGTTGCTTTTTATCAAACATTATTATTTAGCTTGTATTTATTTAATATTTATTCTATTTAATTTATCTAAAAGTAATTAATACGCTAGAATTTCTTTAATTTTAATTTTGTTGCATTTATTTATTTATTTATTTATTTTTTTAATCATTTCACCCCAAGCAAGGCGGAAACGCCACTGATGTGCAGGGGGTTACATAAATGTAAAAAGATTAATTAGAAAAGAGTGAGGAGTACAAACTAGTTAGAAAGGAACACTAGAAAGCTGAGAAAGAAGGTGCGATGACAGATACATAGGAGGAGAGAAAGGGAAGGTTATACAGGGGAGGGGAGAGAGCTAGAGGCCAGTGGTTATTAGATGAGTATTGACTTTGCATTTAAATTTCTGGAGGTTGTAGCCGTCAGGAAAGCAAGAATACGGGAGTGAGTTCCACAGGCGGGAAGTGCGAGAGAGGAAGCTGCAGGAGTAGAATTGTCGTCTGCATTTGGCTAACCTGACTGTGAATGGGTGGGACCCAGTTGCCAGTCTGGTTGCACGGGTAAACACCTGTTGAGGAGGCATCAGTGACTTAAGCTCATCCGAGCAGAAGCCATGAAAATATTTATAGAAGAGACAGAGGGAGGCCACATTTCGACGATGGGTAAGTGGCTGCAGTCGAGTCGCCAGATCAGTACCTATCACATTACAGACTCTCCTTTGGAGCTTGTCAAGAACACTGAGGAGAACGGCAGGGGCACCTGACCATAAATGGCAGCAGTAATCCATGCACGGACGGATGGTTGACTTGTATATATGCAGGATGGATTCAGGTGGAAAAAACATCCTGGATCGACATAGTGACCCAACCTTATTAGCAGTAGATTTTGCTATGGGTTCAATATAGTGGTTCCATTTGAGGTCTGAGGACAGGGTAAGTCCGAGGAGGCGTAGTGTATTACTCTCCGGGAGAATCACCTGGTCCACGCTTATGGGAGGCAGAAGAGGTTGCCTGTAATGGTTGACAGACAACAGCTTGGTCTTAGAGGAATTGAAGTTGACAAGCCACTTCTTGCCCCAGTTCACCACAGAGTGTAGATCCCGCTCAAGGTCAGCAGCGAGATTATGTCTGTCCGCCACGACAGGTTTCTTACTGGAGCGGGAGTATATTGTAGTGTCATCTGCGTTATTGATATTTCACAAGTATTTATTCAACATAATTTTTGAGGTGTCTAATCTAGTATTGCCTGTTTGTTTGTTTGTTTGTTTGTTTGTTTGTTTGTTTGTTTGTTTGTTGATAGATTCGAATAAAGTTTTCAGGGATGATTGGATTATTTTTGCAGTTTTATTAATAAAATTAACTATTTGCTTTTCAAATGCCAAATATTGAATTATTTCCCCTGTTTCATTTTAAGTGTGCATTTAATTTTGAGATTGGCTTTGTTCATTGAGTTTAGTTTAGTTCATTTCTTGTATTTTCATTTTGGGGGCGGTCAAGTTCGTTGCAGTTATTTTTTTCAATTTAATAATGATCTCTTGATAATCGCTGAGATGATGTCGTTATTGCATTGGCTGAGGTTTGCGATCTTTGACTGCTCTGTCTAGTTAATATTTGATTAGTATTCTTTAATATTAAATATTTGGTTATAATATCTTTAATATTATTTCTGTCTGTTTTTTATATCATTGATTTTTCAAGTACGTTTTAATATTATTTCTATAGTTTTTGTGATTGCTTCCAGAAGACATAGAAGAATTACGTAAGCAGAAAGAAAGTATTCACTTACATGTGAATAACCTTAGGAAATGTATAAATCCATAGCTTACCTCCCTTCGAACAGATAAGATATCTGTGGCTCTATACGTTATTCTAGGAAAAAGCAAACCCCGTATTTAAAACCTTTCTGGAGAGGGTCCGGCTCTGACAGACTATATTGCCCGAAACAAAGCACTGAAGCTACGGCTGAAATATATGTGTTGACCCTACGAACCTCAGGGGTTACGGAACACATGACCATAGTTTTCCGCTGATGATATTTGAGACTCTGTTACAGGTGAGATTCGTTATCATATTATTCGACCAGAAAAATGAGATTTTTATTTTAAATATGTAACTGTATTAAAGGAGTTTAATAGATTAGCTAATTTTTCTTGCTTTGTGCTTTTGCTTACTCGAGGTTTATCACAATATTAAAAGAAGTTCTTCACATTAAAATGTCTTTTGCGCAGACGAGAAGGTTATTCTACTTGACTTCCGTAGACGTAAGAGAACCTGTAGCAGTCATGGCAAATCCTCTTATCACGTCGTTCAAGATACCCTGCCATTCACACACACACACACACTCTCTCTCTCAATATATATATATATATATATATATATATATATTATCGTACGTCGATGCCAAGATTAGCAGTTTGATGCGTTACGCAATCATTAGATGCATATTACGAACTGACCGTTTGAGAGATTTGAATTAAACTTCACTTGATGTTCATGGAAGTTAAATCTTATAATGTTAGGATACTATATTTTAATTATCAATAATGTGTGTATGTGTGGATATGTTGAGGAAAGTGGAAAAGCTATAAAGAATGTGTTTCGGAAATGTCTTGTTGGTTTGGGACATCGAAAGATCAGAATGAAAGACAAAACTGTGTGTGATAAAAATGTGTTGGCCTTTTTTGAGTACAAGTAGAATCATAATTTCACATTTACTTTCTCAACGCACCTTTGTTTCGGATTATCGTACAAAGTTTAAATTGTTTCCAGAGGAATTTTTTTTCATTTTTCAGCTAAATTAGTCTCTATTTCTTTCAATGATAATGGTGAAAAAAATTAAATAGACAAAATTTAGATAAAAAAATTGACATTATCTTTTTTAAATTAAAAAATAATTAAAATGCATGGGAATGAAATCAAAGGAGTGTAATTTATAATTATTAATAGTAATATTTGTTGAGTAAAGAAAAAAGGGTGGAAATAAGCTTGTGAAAAAGAAAGAGACAAATGTATAAAAAATCTTTATCAATCAGGATCTAAAAAATAATGTATTTTATTCTATGCCAGGAAGTCTTCTTCAATTCACTTTTTTGTTAAGTAGTGTAGAGTTATTTGTATGATTTAAGATGACAAGTTTTCCTAAAAGGCATACGTTACATCTTTCTCCTTTTCTTTTTTAACACAGAGTAGGTTCATACGACTTTGAAGTTTCATCAGTACACCGTTATGATGTACTCATTCGTCAGGGCTGGTTTACCTTTAGGTCCCGGTTTTTTTTCCTGGCTTATATAAAGCATGGTGAGATTTTGTTAGTGATTGTTTGATTTTTTTTCTTTTTGTTTATTTTCTTTTTCATTTTTATTGTTCGAGCGTTTGATTTATTTTTATTTTTATAGCTTATTGTTTTCAGTGCGTGCGGGAGTGGGTGTTTGCTTAATTGTTTTATATTTTCTTTTAGTTTGGGTTGGCATCTTTTTTTGTAGTGACCGTTAAGAACACGGAGATGAACAGCGGGGACACCTGACCATATATAGCAGCAGTACTCCATGCACAGACGAATGGTTGATTTGTATATATGTATGATGGTTTCAGGTGGGTAAAACATCCTGGCCCGACACAGTGACCCAACCTTCCTAGCAGTGGATTTAGCTATTGACTCAATATAGTGTTTCCACTTGAGATCAGAAGAGAGGGTAAGGCCGAGAAGTCGCAGTGTATTGTTCTCAGGGAGATTCGCTTGGTCCATGCTTATGAGAGGCAGGAGAGGTTGCTTGTGATGATTGACAGACAGCAGTTTGGTCTTAGACATATTGAAATTTACAAGCCACTTCTTACACCAATTCACCAGAGAGTGTAGATCAGCACTCAAGATCAGCAGCAAGATTATGTTTGTCCGTCACACCTGGATTCTTACTGATGCGGGAGTATATTGTGGTGTCATCTGAGTAGATGCTTATCTGGCTCTTGATCTCGTCTGGAAGGTCATTTATGAAAATAAGGAAGAGCGTCGGGCCTAGGATAGAGCCCTGAGGGACACCATCGTTTCTACAGTAGGGTGTGGAGGCATGCCTATTCAGGACGATCTACATTATGTGGTTATGTAGGAAGGATTGGCTCAGATCATGCAATCGTCCCGTAATACCGTAAGCCTGTAGCTTGCATAAAAGGCCAGCGTGCCAAATCCTGCCAAAAGCCTTGGAGATGTTCAGAGCAACAGCACAAGCCTCGCTGGACTCCTCGAGGGCCAGGAACATGTACTCAATAGTGGTCGTGAGCATGTCAGCCGTGGACCTGGCAAAGCGGAAGCCATACTGCCTGTCGGAGAAAAGTTTATGGGCAGTAAGATGCTGAACTATTTCCGCATTAATAATGGCCTCGAACACCTTCCCGAAAATGGGTATCAGGCTGATAGGGCGATAGTTGGATGGGCCCGAGGGTTCACCAGAGTTCTTAAATACAGGAACGACAGAAGAGGACTTCCAGCATGCAGGAAAACAGGAAACAGAGAGGCAGTAGTTATAGAGTTTAGAGGGGACAGAGGAGAGTTCAGGGGCACATCTCTTAAGAACAATCACCGGGATTCCATCACCTCCGTTCGCCTTGTGGGGGTCAAGTTTTTATATTACACGAGATAATACTGTAAAGGTAATGTATATATCAGACAGTTTAGCATCAGTTCTAATGGGGAAGTCGTGTGAATGTACTCCAGATGAGTCAAAAGTGGAGTTGGATGAGAATCTGCAAACAAAGCACTCAGCCTTGTCCGTTGATGATGTGAGGACCTCAAATTCATTGATTAAAGGAGGGATAGAAGATTTGCTATTGTTCAGCACCCGTTTGGATAAGCGCCAATAGTCTTTGGAGCCAAACTTGCAGTCAGCTATGCGCTGTCTCAGTCTCTCAGCAAACAATCACTTGGTGTCATTCAGGATTCTCTTGCTTTATATTTATTTTTTACGTTTATTAGCTGTTGTTTTATTTCTTTTGTTGTGATTGAGTGTTTATATATATATATATATATATATATATATATATATATATATATTATTGGTATGTTTTCTTTTTGTCTATTGTTTTCTGCTTTTTGTCGTGACTATATATATATATATATATATATATATATATACAGTAGCGCCCATAATATAAGAAATGGAAACAACAAAGGCATAAGTATGTGTATTACTTAAAAAAGTAAAGCATGATTAACAATGACATTTTTACCGAATAAAGATTAGGGTGTAATGCGTAAATATTATACAAAGTTACAAAAATTTACATAATAGTTTTTTTTTAAATAAAGATTAAATGGAACAAAGGAAACAAGCTACTAAACAAAAGTTAAGGAACGATGTTAATAATTTGCATAAACTTTTAATTCACATTGTTAAAAAACTTGATGGAGCTTTTCAACAATAAGTAAAAGTTCATTTATTATTAGGACTTTATTTTTAAGCAATATGGCAAATTCTACACGCAAAACGCTTTCTCTTGAAGAAAAAAAAAACTCATTATCGCTATCAAGAAAAAAAGTAAATTTCAGAAATTTCTGATATTGTTTATAGGTATAAAAGTCTCTTTCATCGTGTAATTAGCAGGTATAAAACCGATTAAGCGTTAGATGCAAAACCAAAAATCATCAGACTTCCAAAAATATCGCAAAGAGATGATCAAAGAATTGTTAGAATATCCACAAAAAACAAAAAAACAAAAAAAACAAACGTTTTTTGAAACTGTGAAACTGCTCCATCAATTGCCCGTGAATTTAATGAAGAGACACATAATAAAATCTAAATGAAGACAGTTGCTCGCTATTTAAAAAATGCAGGATTGCATGCCTGTATTCCAGCTTCGAAGCCTCTTATTTCAAAGCGAAACTAAAGGGCACGCCTGGTGTATGCGAGAGAACATGTTCTTTGGACTGACACACAATGGGATACAGTTAATTTCAGTGAAGACTACATGTTTACTATATTTGGTTATAAGGGGAAAATTTACATACGCCGTAAGACGGGTGAAAGACTATCTTCTCAAGGTGTCAAGAAAACCGTTAAGTTTGGTGGCGGCAGTGTGACGGTGGGGAATGATTTCATCTGCAGGAGTTGGCCCTATCATCCGCGTACATGGCAATATCAATGCTGAGATATACAAAAGGCTTCTTCAGAAGGCAGTGGTACCAAGATCACCCCATAATCCTTATGAATCTCTTATTTTCATGCAGGACAATGCACCTTACCATAAGGCTCACAAGGTTATGGCTTTATTTGAAGAAGAATGAAACGCCCTAATAAAGTGGCCAACTCAGAGCCCCTGAATCCAATAGAAAATGTTTGGAAGATAATTAAAGAAAGGGCTCAGAAAATAAACCCGAAAAACCAGGATCACCTATGGGAGTTATTGAAAGATGAATGGGAATGAATTACTCCAGATTTTTACAAGAGATTAATTAGATCACGTGTTCGACGATTCAGAGAAGTCATTGAAAATAAGGGTATGTTTACCAAATATTAAGTTTTGTTGATATTTTGTTTACAATCAAGTATCAACAAGATCGTTTTTTAACTTTTGTCCAGTAGCTTATTTCTTTTGTTTCATTTAATCTTTATTTAAAAAAAAACTATTATTTAAATTTTTGTAACTTTCTATAATATTTATGCATTCCACCAGAATCTTTATTCGGTAAAAATTTAATTGCTAATCATACATTACTTTTTAAGTAATACACATTTTGATGACTTTGTTGTTTTCGTTCCTTATATTATGGCCGCTACTGTATGTGTGTGCATGTGCGTGTGCATATGCATGTATGTATAAAAATTTTAGATAGAAAACAATATGAATAAATACAAAAAGAAAGTTTATCTTAGCCGATGCGTTTCCTCTTCAGAGGGACTTCAGTTTACCTTTTGATAAAGTCTCTCACAAGACAAAACACTTTGGATAAGATATTCTTTTCTTCATTTATTATCTCTGTCTCTCTCTATCACACAGACAGACAGACAGACAGACAGACAGACAGACAGACAGACAGACAGATACACACACACACACACACACACACACACACACACACACACACATATATATATATATATATATATATATATATATATATATATATATATATAAGCGCACAATGTATATCCTGGTGGGTATTTAAAACCGACACAACAGCCAGTATTATCAAATAACTAAGGATTTGTATACGATCGCATTCATAAGACTTTAAATAGTGGCTAGCCGAACGAGACACGTTTTGCACAAATGTTTGTTCTACCATGACAAATTTTGATCTCTTCAATGACAATTTCTATACTTTTAATTCTCGTGAAAATAAAGGACACACAAACACACACACACAGACACACACACACACACACACACACACACACACACATGTAAATAGTCTCAATATTCTCAGATGGACTGTGAGATTTTATCAAGACAAAACTTAGAGGGTAAATACAGTTCTTCCTCTTACACTCATTTTATTCTTGTATGTATGGGTGTGTTTGTGCGCGCACGCGCGTGTGTCTGTGTGTGTGCGTGTGTGTGTGTATGTTGAGGAAAGTGGGAATGCTATAAAGAACGTGTTTCGGCAATGTCTGTTGGTTTTGGACATCTAAAGATCAGAATGAAAGACAAAACTGTGTGTGATAAAAATGTGTTGGCCTTTTTGAGTCCAAAAGGAATCATACTTTCACACTTACTTTCTCACCGCACCTTTGTTTCGGATTATCGTACAAGGTTTGAATTGTTTCCAGAATCATCTTTATCCATTTTTCAGCTAAATTAGTCTCTAATTCTTTCAATGATGATGGTGAAGAATATCGGCTCCTCACCTGTTTTTCTTATAGGAACCATACATGTTCAATAATGTTGAGATCTGGGGACTGCGGTAATCAGATAAAATGCTCTACTTCACTAGAATGTTCCTCGTGTCATTCAGCTACAACTTTAACAGCATGAATGAGTGCTTTATCATCCTGAAAGATCGCATTTCCCTCCGGAAACAGTTTCTAAACCATAAGACGAAATTGTTCTCTTTATTTTTCAAAAATATTCCTGAATTTTGATCTGTAAAAAATACAACAACAACAATTTTCCGAAAAAAAACAATAAAAGTAACACCGAAGTACTGCTATTATTAAATCAACAATGATAAAAAGAGACAAGATTTAGAGATTTAATCAAAATTTTTTATTATGGTTCTATATATATATATATAGACTGATCTGTTTCGCTGTATCACAGCTCATCAGTACGGTTAAACATTCGATTGCTTTTTACCCAGGATTGAAACCCGACCAAATTGGCGTTAGTACCTCTGAGCTACAGGCGCTCGGTAGAAGAAGTCAGACTTTTTAGCATGTATATTATCCTTATACACGCCCAATAGTTGAGAGTCTTCTAATTCATTAGTGAATGAGCGATGCGTATATATATATATATATATATATATATATATATAGTTATGTGCGGATTAAGAATGACGATTTTTTAGTACAAAAAGGAAAATCATCTTGACAGATTTTACTTCTCACTGATGATTCTTGCAAAAAGCATAGATCTTTCTCCAACTATCAACAGAAATTAATGCAGATTTGACTCTTTTCGTTTAAAAGCCAGTCTAGATGAAAGAAAACTGATTTCAGTTTGGCGTGGAATCTTTTTAGACTTTGTGACACTGTACACAATATTTGTATTGTCAGTTACTTCCAAAAAGATACCTTTAGACAATCATAGACATTGTCAGTCAGCACATCATATCTCTTGTAGCTCTTAGCAACCTTTGCCAAGCCTCTCTTCCTCTCTGTTCCGCTATTCATTCGTACAAGCTTGTCCGTTGGTGGCTTTTCCTGTCCCTTTTGCTGTCAATACGACCTGTGAGTGTCAAATTCTTTAAGCTGTTCTTATGTACATAGTGAAATCTTGTGGGAAGCAGGCGTGTAACACGTAGGAAAGCGTCGCCTTATAAACTGCGTGGACAGAGAAACCAATGCTGAATCATGACTGCCAGTATCACGTCTTCAGTGATCATTAGACTGGTGTTTATATATACGAACCCAGTCCTTGATAAATAGCATTCCTCCACTATTATCGACACCCGCTTTCACGGCACCGAGGATCGGAATCGTCGTTCTCTCTCCCTAATACCTTTTTCTTCTCTGCTGGCGATGGCGGAGATGGCTGTAAAGCAAAGAGGCTTAAATGTACCACTATAATTATAAATTCAAACAATATATGTGTGTGTGTGACTTATTCGGTTCTCCTTACTTTCGGTTTCGTGCCACATCTAAGCTATTCCTAGTAAATTACTATGTGTGTGCGCGAGAAGGGGTTTTGTTCGCTGTCTCTAAGAGTTACCTACCTTGTTCGTTTCTATCTTTCATATGAATTTTCCGACTCAGATTTGAAATATGCACGCTATTTGCCAATTAATAACCCCGCCCAATTATTCTCTGACGATGAACTAAAGAAACTCTTCTCGTGTCTTTTATCTCTATCTAATCTTTATTGTTTATTCTGTAAACTTAAGCTATTTTCTCTTCTAAATGCATTACACTTCTCAACTTATTTAATGTCATTACATGTTTTTGTACTGACTGATTAAAAATATCGCATTTTTTTTTTTTGATTATGCATTCGGCATTTTACAGATTTCAGTAGTTTATGATAAAATAAGCAGTTATTTTTATTTTCAAACTAGCAGTATAGCCCGGCGTTGCTCGGGTGTAATGAAATCTTTAAAACTAATCCATGGTCATGGAGCTCAGACTCTTTGGACGTTGGCACGAAAGACTAAAATGCAATAGTTGTTTCCAGTTAAAGCAAAACCATAGACTGAAAGAAAAATGAATGGATGTAAGTCAAATTTTGATTTCCTGGTATCGATATCAAATAAGTTTTTTTCGTCGTAAACTGAATTTTGAAGGCTAAATAAGTCATCTGAGTAAATGGTATCATGGCTGAGACTAAGAACTACAATTATACCTACTTAGAGCCAAACCCGAAGCAAAAACTAAAATAAAAGAGCTGAAAAAAATACAGACATACAGGAAGAGAAACAGACACACACACAAACATCTTGCCTTTATATATATATATATATATATATATATATATATATATATATATATATATTATCGATTTTCTGCACTATTGTAAGAACTGCAACCTTGAAACTTCTGAATATCGCTTCTTATGTCTTTGTCTAATAGTGTATCATATTTGATTAAAATCGGACCACTCCTTCTATAACCCGATTTTTTCGATTATCGATATTTATCAGGGGTACCTCGACATAAAACCTTGCTAAGAAAACTCGCAGACGCTTATAGTACAACTGTGTAAATTTTCAAGAAAATCGGTTCAGCTGTGTTGGAGTAGGTAACGGACACACACACACACACACACACACACACACACACACACACACACACACACACACACACACAAAGACACGCACACGCAGATAAAGTTCCATTTATAAATAAGTTTAGATAGTGTCCTGTCTATTAGGAAATACATAAATAAAAACTACTTATACTGTCACTATGTCGTTTCCATCAAAAAATTAAAAAGAATGGTAAGCGTTGTTCTAAATATAATTATAATAAAGTCATTATAACTGCTATAATTATCATTAATTTACTTATTTTAAACAAATGAGAATCGACCCCACTTTTCCCTCTACACACAGAAACACGTGACATTCTCACTATCAGAAAAACAGTTCTTACGAACAGGACCTTAACACGTGCATCAACGAGAATTACATTTTCGTTTACATTTTTAGGCAACAGTAGGAACATTTATCTTTTAGCATTCAACAAAAAAAAAATAGTTAAGAAAACTTATACACTTCTTGTATTTTTTCAAATAAATTATCTGTACACTCGTTACTCATAACTATAAAAAGCATACGAAAAAGTCTGTATACATTTTACTTATTCTTTGTCTTATCATCCAGTCGGATTTCGATTCCTATTTGATCTCCATTTGTTCACAAACTCACAATTTTTCCCAGTATTATTGTCTTTTGTGTCTCTAACATTACATAATGAGCAGACAATAAATAAAACTCATTTTGTTGTTTCCATTTGGTTGTTTCTCATAAATCTTACGAGGTTTATTATTATTTATTCAGAATTCCGTACAATAGGGGGCTTACGGCCTATCACGTTGAATATACCGGTTGAGCCTGGTCAATACTTAGATAGGTGACCACTTGGGAATACCAGGTGCTGTAAGTGTTTAGTGACGGATGTGCGTTGAGGTGCAGTGGACATCGGCTCGGAAAGAGAAATCGGTCAGCCGAGTTCGAATTCCAGTTGAATTACCCTGCATTCACTTAAGCACTGCAGGTACGCAGGGTAAAGGTATTAATCCATCCCTTCCCTCCAGTTATGGGTTAAATAACAAGGGTAGAACTTGGGGACTCTGCTCTTAAAAACAAATCCCAATGTATCTTGATACTTGTAAAGAAAAAAAGTATTACTTATGTAATAAGTATTTACTTATGTAAAAACAACAATAAATTGTTGAAAGAAAAAGGTATTACCAGCAATAAATGAATACAATTTAGTTGGCAATAAATGACCCGCCGAGGTTGATATGCCATAAAAACAAAACAACCAACCGTACAATAGGAAAATTTAATAAATTAACTATCATTAATTGTGTAATTGATCTAATAGCCCAAGACTTCATTAAAATATCAAATACAGAGTACATTTGCACACGAAATGATTGATTTTTTTTCTTTTAAGCTAACTCATTGTGAAGTTAACAAAAAGTGTAACCGTTACTTACTTGCTAATACAACAACTGTCTACGTAGTCGTTAAGGGTGAGTAGTTTTATCAACAAAATAATATATTATTCTAAAGTTTTAGGACAATATATATCTTATAAGAAGAAATTGAAAAGCATGATTTATTTTACTGGACATAAGCAAAAGTAATAATCGGTTTAGCAGATCTTTACTATTAGTTATTTTTAGTGAGTACTTTTACCACGTACTTATTTACCCATTTTTGCTCCAACAATCGGGACATATTTGCGAAGATATCTGACACGAGGTCATAGTGTACAATTTTTGAGTTATATTCCTTATAAGGTTATGAAGTCTATACAATTACAAGGAACCACAAAACAGAAATCGAACACGACCACGACTCGTTGGTTTGTTCCTCTCAGGAATAAATATATTGTCTATATTTTTGAGATTAGGTAGTATTTACATTATTCAGACTATTGTCCTCATCTTTTTGCCATATGTACGACGTTTCGGTTGTCGTACGCTCCGGCCTTCTTTAGGTGTTAAAATACTACAGAAATCCATTAACACCAAAAATACTGGAGAAAATCATTAACATCAATAAATTGAAATATGAACTCTGGTGCAATAGGGTTACTGGACATTAGATTTATAAGTCCCAAAAATTCAGTTGTTCTTGTTCTTAATGACACATGTCCCAGGGATATAGACGTTTGGTTAGTTCCTGACTTGACTCTTAGAGTTCTGAGTTCAATACCAGGCTACAACAGTGGGGAACAAGTAACTTGTAGGGTTAGAGGGAGATAGCTCATGACTTCCAATCAAAGCTTTACCCAAGGAATGAGGATGATATACCCTCGTCATTGTAATAAAGGATTCGATTCGAAATTCTTAACACCTGAAGAAGGCCGGAATGTACAACGGCCAAAACATCGTCCCAATAATCGCATATCTTTTGTTAATTAGTTTAGAACATGCAATTATCTGTGTATGGCTTGAAACCAAAGATAATGCTAATATCAGTATACGGTAGCATTCGGCGTTAATTAGTCAAGCAGATTGTATTAGCATCAGTTGAAATTTATAAAATCATTCTCTTAAAAACAATTTTTCAGGAAAATAGCTTTCTCGAGTTCTGTAGCTCTTTCCAGTATTAATGAGAGGTTCCTTCTTTGCTTTGTATTTGGAGTAGTGAGGAACTTTAGTTTCAATTATTTGGTACACGTCTTTGAGTTTTATTCTGTAGTGCCGGTTCACAAGGTTCGAAGAATTGTGACCGTCATCAAGATTTATGGGCTTCAATCGCTCAAAGCTATTTTAACCATATTTTTAGAAAGCGGTTGTATGAAGAAATTACAAATAATTCACAATTATCTTTTGTTGATATTTTATGCATCTGACTTTTAATTTTTATTGAAACTGCTGTTTAAGAGGGGTTTAATTTATATTCTCGTTAGACTAGTTAAATTTTTAAAAATTGTAAATGGATGCTCTAGTAACAATATGGCTTCCTTAAAGTTATAACTGCTTTTCTTAAAATAATAGTAGTGATGAAATTAGCCGTTTTCTTAAAAGAAATATTCAGCGTTCACTAATCGAACATAAGCGTCACTGTCTTTTGAAATTTACAAAATATTTCTCTTAAAATACGATTCATTGCCACTAAGTGTTTACACTTTCACGTGCCAACAGTAGACCACTAAGTGCTAACGCTTTTCCTGGTGCCTACAGTAGTCCACTAAGTTTTGTCACTTTTTCTCGTGCTGGGAGTAGTTCACTAAGTGTTATCACCTTTTTGTGCTGATAGTAGTCCACTAAGTGTTATCGCTATTATTTGAGTTGATATGTCCTGGAAAGGGATATGTATGTCATTCGAGGTAGTTAAGCGGTTTAGCCAAATGCAACCGGGTAGATTAATTTAGTAAGTAAAAATAATGGGCGGTACTCGTAGTATGCAGTATCCTGAGACGTAGGCGTAGTCAATAGACGTAGACCAATAGTCGTAGACCTCTAGATCTCTAGTAGTAGTAGACTTCTAGCGGTAGACCTCCGTCTGTATTTATGGCTGACACCAGCCAATTACATTACTTTGAGGGGGAACCAAGGTGTATGCATATTCATTACTTATTCATAACATCAATAGTAGTCCATAAAGATTTATTGCATTTTCTTGTGCTAATAGTAGTCCCCTAAGTGTTATCGCTTTTTCATGTGCTGATAGTTGTCTACTTAGTGTTATGGCTTTTGTGTGCCGGTAAGTGTCCACTAAATGTTATCGCTTTTACTCATGGCAATAGTAGTCCACTAAGGGTTATCGTTTTTTGTGTGCTGATAGCAATCCACAAAGTGTTATCGCTTCTTCTCGAGCCGATAGTGATATGCTGTTTTCATTTTGTTGTGTGCTGAAAGTAGTCCAGTAAGTCTTATCACCTTTTCTCGTACAAACTGTAATCCGCTAAATGTTATCGCTTTTTCTTGTATCTCTCGCATTCCACTAAGTATTATCGACTTTTTGTGCCGATAGTAGGTAACTATGTGTTATTGCCTTTTCCCAGGCCGATAGTAGTCCACTAAATGTTATCGGCTTTTCTTGTGCTAGTAGTAATACAGTAAGTGTTACCGCTTATTCTTTTGTCGATACTAGACCACTAAGTGTTAGCACTTTTTCTTGGGTTGATCGTAGTCCCCAAAGTGTTATCGCTATTTTTCGTGTTGATAAAAATCCGCTAAGTCTTATCGCTTTTCTTGTGCCCATAAGAGACCGCTAAGTGTTATTGCTTTTTATCATGCTGATAGTAGTCCACATAGTGTCATCGCTTAATTCGTGCCAGTCGTAGTCGAACAATGTTATCACTTTTCCTCATACCAACAGTAGTCTACTAAGTGTCATCGCTTTTTCTCATACCAATAGTACTCCATCAAATGTTATCGCTTTTTCTCATATCAATACAAGTCCACTAAGTGTTATCTTTTTACTTGTAGTGATAGTCATCCATAAAGTGTTATCACATTTTCTTGTGCCGATAGCGGTCCGGTAAGTATTATCGCTTTTGTCTTGCCGATTATTGTCCACTAATTGATGATTGCTTTTCTTGTGTTGATAGTAATACGCTAAGTGTTATCCCTTTTTTCTCATGCCAAAAGTAGTCAACAAAGTGTTGTTGGCTTTTTTTTTTGTTGTGCTGACAGTAATAAATTTAGTGTTATTACTTTTTCTCGTGCTGTAAGTAGTCCACTAACTGTTATCGCTTTTTCTAGTCACGATATTAGTCCGCTAAGTGTTATGACTTTTTCGTAAGCTGATAGTTGTCTACTTAGTGTTATTACTGTTTCTCGTGCCGACAGTAATACGCTGTTATCGTTTTTTTTTTTTCATGCTCATAGTAGTTCACTAAGTGTTATCGCCTTTTCTAGTTCCGATAGTAATTTACTAAGTGTTATCGGTTTTATGTGCCGGTTGTAGTCTGCTAAATGTTATCGCTTTTTCTTGTTTATCGTAGTCCACTAAGTGTTATCGACTTTTTCGTTCCGAGAGTAGTCAACTAAGTTTTATCACTTTTTCTCGTGCTGTTAGTAGTCCACTAAGTGTTATTCCTTTTTTCGTGTTTTTAG
Organism: Ascarosepion bandense; assembly: GCA_037127315.1. Taxonomy (NCBI): domain Eukaryota; kingdom Metazoa; phylum Mollusca; class Cephalopoda; order Sepiida; family Sepiidae; genus Ascarosepion; species Ascarosepion bandense. Next base: position 888,122 of record JBBBDQ010001128.1, on the reverse strand, counting down.
TAGTCCACTAAGTATTATCGCTTTTTCTACTGACGATATTAGTCAGCTAAGTGTTATCGCTTTTTTGTAAACTGATAGTAGTCTCTTTAGTGTTATTGCTGATTCTCGTTCCGATAGTAATACGCTGCTATCGTTTTTTTCTCGTGCTGATAGTAGTTTATTAAGTATTATCGCTTTTTTAAATGCTGATAATAGTTCACTAAGTGTTATTGCCTTTTCTAGTGCCGATATTAATTTAAGTTTTATCGCTTTTAAGTGTAGAGGACGAAGTGTTCATTACTAATTTATATTTACAAGTCGACTCGGCGTAACTTGCGACATGAAATAGAGCGGGAAATAAGGAAACACGAAAAGGCGAAAGTAACCAGAACAACAATATATTAACAAAGGTTACATCGAGTTGAAAGCATGCAAATCAAATAAGGAAAGAAAACTTCTTTCTCTTTGGAGAGAAACGTAAATGTTCGATAGAAGATTAAATTGAATAAAGTTCAGTTTGCATAAAGTTAATGTACATACTGTTAATGTCTGTTTCTAATTGGAGTTTTTTTTAGTGTTGTATGCGCATGCTGGTGAGAAATAAAAAGTGCGCGTGTGTATGTGTGAGTTAGGTAAAAAACATGTCTGTTCTTGCCCGGGACGGAACCCTAACTGCTGGAACACGTGACGCTCCCGGCTTATGTGAATGTATCAAACCCTACAATGTGCCAGCATTAGCTTCCTTCCTGGCCATTTTTCTATGTACTTTAGAAAATTAACATCTTGATTGTATAGTTATCTTAATTTTCTATTTTCACGTGCTGTCTGATAGACAATGAACGGCATCTAGTAACCACTCCAGAAAGGGCTAAATTTATGACCAGCAGATGACATAAATATATGTATATTTAATTCTTATATATGCTGCTATAGATGTTATTATTAATACCTGATGATAACACTAGATGCTACGAAACTTTGTGTCTATAATGACATTTTGAATCTGGGATTAACGTACTTAAATGTTCTATGTTTACTGTGTGTTAATATTTATTCTTTGATAATGGCTTATGTGAGCCAAAAGCTTAGACCCGATAAAAAATCAACAATTACTGTGATTTTTTGTTGTCTTTCAACGATATCACCATCAAATATATCAGACGGTATGAACGGAACCTACACAAAATTAAAAGACAAAACTTGTCTATATTATTCAATGAAACCTGCATTAATATATATATATAAAACAATATATATATTTCGCAAAAAAAAAAAATTAAAATTAAAGTAACTCCGGAAAACATCCTTATAGATGAAAACTATTTACGCGTATTTAAGTATATGGGCTATGTGTAGCAGCGGACAAAAGCGTTGGTTAAGTAATCCCAAAAGTGACTTGACTTAAATAGTTGTGTGTTCAGTTCCTAGCCACAGCAGCTGTGAAGAAAAACTTGGAGGGATGATATCCTATAAGGAAATAACATAAACTGAGAAACCCGGAAGAGGCATGGCATGTGAAACTAGAACAATCTACCTCCGTTGACTGAATAAAGAGTTTGGTTCAAAATTCCAACCTATATCAACTGAAAAATGTCGGATATGAGGAAAACAGTCTAAACAATGTAAATAGCGTAAATGGTTAAAATATCTATACTTATTTATAAATGGAACTTTGTCTGTGTGTGTGTGTGTGTGTGTGTGTGTGTGTGTGTGTGTGTGTGTGTGTGTGTGTGTGTGTGTTGTCCGTTACCTGTAGACTCCGAAACGGCTAAACCAATTTTCTTGAAAATTTACACAGTTGTACTATAAGCGTCTGCGAGTGTTCTTAGCTAGGTTTGTGTCGAGGTACCCTCGATACATATCGAAAATCGATAATCGAAAAAATCGCGTTATAGAAGGAGTGATCCGATTTTAATCAAATTTGATACACTCGTAGAAAAAGACATAAGAAACGATATTCAGAAGTTTCAAGGTTGCAGTTCTTACAAAAGTGCAAAGAATCGATAATATATATATATATATATATATATATATATATATATATATATATATAAGGTATGATGTTTGTGTGTGTTTCTGTTTATCTGCCTGTATGTCTGTATTTTTTCAGCCGTTTTATTTTAGTTTTTGCTTCGGGTTTGGCTCTAAGCAGATATAATTGTAGTTCTTAGTCTCAGCCATAATGCCATTTATTCAGAGGACTTATTTCACCTTCAAAATTCAGATGACAAAAACTTATTTGATATCGATACCAGGAAATCAAAATTTGACTTACACCCATTCATTTTTCTTTCAGTCTACGGTTTCGCTTTAACTGGAAACAACTATTGCTTTTTAGTCTTTCGGGCCAACGTCCAAAGAGTCTGAGCTCCAGGACCATTGATTAGTTTTAAAGCTTTCATTACACCCGAGCAACGCCAGGCCATACTGCTAGTCAAGAATATAGACAAAGAACTATTGAATATCCAATTTCCTCTTTTGTATTACGCTTACTTTCAAGGCGTAACAGACCAGGGCTCTCCACGAGTTTGTCACCTTTATAGCTCAAAGGAATGTTTAAGTCTTTACCATAACTCCATGTTAGTGTCCCTATACCTTTCACCAAGCCTGTTAGTTATGTTACTCACTGCTTCTCTTTGAGCCTTTGGTCTTCAATATGCCTTGTGAGTATAAAATTTTCCAAGCCACTTATCCTCATTATGCATCCCAGAAATTTTAACTCTCTCTTTCTGGCCCTAAATAAATAAAAGTGTCCTTACTATAACCCTTTTATTAAAGCCTCCTTATCGACCACAGTCTTCATTCATGTATCCTCCAGTCGTAACCACATCTCCGTTGCTTCAATTCTTCTCTTCATTCGTGAGAAAATTAAATATTTATTACAATTGTATAACATTTGAGAACTCTTATTTTTGTTTCCCACATTTTTTCCTTTTTATTAATGTGCTTAGTTTCTGAAAGACATCATTCGCTATTCCAAGGCGTCTTCGGATATTTGTGTCGCAACTTGTCTGCTATAAAACTTTCTTTTTTTTTTTACTTTTTCAATGCTTAGTTTCAATCTTGGGATGTTTCTTTTGCTAATACATATTACGTTTTCTTACAGTTGATGAGTAGTCTGCTCTTACCACTTGCTTTATCTCGAAATGTTAACTGGCTGACAAGGGTGGATTTATGACAACAGGAGCGATAATAAAACTGTCTGGGTTTAATTAAAATAGCATCTGTTACAAATGCAGTGCATTTTGCATCAGATATTCTGAAAGTATAACAATTAAATGGAACCCGGAAATATATCTGTCAAAAGAATCATCTGAGTCACTGCAGACTTCTTTCTCTGTTTGCTAATAACACGGAGGCCTCCCATAGATTATACTTTTCGGGTTGTTGAAATTGTGCCTTGCAGCAATAAATCCTGACAGAAACTTTAGCTTTCTGAAGATCGTCTGGCTATCTAGGTTATATAAAGAGACAGGGGAAAGCAATGGATAACATATTTGAAGGACCTAATCAGGTGGATGACGGAACGAGAGTTGCATGTTGCAACAGGAGAAGGCGTGCTCAGAGCCACCAGGGATAGGGAAACGCGGAAAGCCATGACCGCCTACGTACTAAAGGGACAGGGCACATAGAAGAAGAAGAAATCTCAGTAAAATTGCGCATCTTAGTTTTAAATACTCTTTTTAAATTTTTTGTTTTTGCTTAATTCATATTCTATCCGTAGACAGGTGGTGTAGTTTCACTAAATGCTCTAGAGCAGGGGTCGGCAACCTTTTGGAGAGTGAGGGCCAAACATCTATGGCTCTAGTGTCATTGAGGAGAAAAATATAAAATGTATAAAAATTAATTTTATATACAATTTTAAAATGATTTGGAAATTATTTTCGATCAGTTTTGCCTTGGAAAACGTATTTTAATCTTTTTCTTGTTTTTATTTACATAAAAATGGAACTCTACCAGGAAGCAAAAAAATTCGGAGTTGCAGAAAGTATTTCACCTTTTTCCCGATAAAAAAAGGTTCCTAAAGCATGAAAAAAAGAAAATATCTGACGGGAATGTTGTTAAAAATATTACATCTTAAAAATAAATGTTTCATAAATCAGTGCTGAAAAAAATTCCATTAAAATTAGGTGAAAAAACTATTTTATATTCATTTCAATGTGCCCTCTCACGAAAGCAATTTCACAGAAAAAGTGAAAGTGAGGACGTACGCTAATTTTGGCGATCCCTACAAATAAAGAATAAGAGTAAAACACATTCTCCAGGTAAAAAGAAATAATTTTTAAAAATTTTGACGCAATATATTCAGACTATCAACTGTCACTTTGGTTTGGTTTACCTATATTTATATCGCGTTCAGGGTAAGGTAGAGGGCCGGACAAGATTCACTCGAGTGCCGCATGTGGCCCGCGGTCCGGCGGTTGCTGCTTTAGAGTATACACTGGAGTATACTAATAACATTCCATATAAATGATCCTATAGTATAAGACTACAATATTTTTCACATTTTTGCTATAACGTTTGTTGTCACACTGCGTTCGAATCATGTGTTTTTATATTTGGAAATATTGTGGTTACGTGATCGAAGTTTGAGCTTGATCCTGCCAGTTTTCTTGCCGCTGTTGCAGTGTAAAAATCGGCTCTCCGCAACCAGTGTGCATCATGGCGGAACGAAGAGCCCAGTCTACACAGAACATGCAAACTCACGGATAATAACTCGCCAGTTCGCCATCAACATCTTTCTAGCTTGCCGAATCTTCTCGTCAGTGGCGGGGGTCGACGGGCATCCTGCTCCCTTTTCATGTTTTTCAGTTTTCTGTTTTCAAGTTTTCTTCATGTGTTCATCACGTTTTACCGACCACTTTTAAACTTCTAGATCTACTCATACACACTTCTACGTGGTAATGCACTGTCGCCGTACTGTGTTAAAAACCTACGATGAATTTCAGTTGACACAGCTTCTGACCAGAGAAGTCGGATCACTAATCTTTTATTACGTCGGGTAACAAAATTATGTGAAATAATACAAAACAACGTAATAGTATAAAAGTAGGTGTATTGAGAGGAAAGAGAAGTATTTACAAGAGGTGAGGATTAGTAGAATACAGAACAAGGTAATTAGTATACAGTATCGACGTAGAGACGTGATACATTGACTAGTAGAACACTTCCGGTGCAATACCGGAAATACCCGACTGACTCGCTCACTTGACTTTCTTCCTCGACGTATAATCACTACTATTTTATGCAGTAATTCGAACAGTCCATTTCGGTGGAAAAGGTGGAGAGAGCCCCAACATCTTTGTTCCACTTTGGTGCACATTCCTATCAGGACGGCCATGTTTGCTGTACCGCATCAGAAAGAAAATTTTCGCGTTCAAGCTCAAACTTCGATCACGAGACCACGTTAGTTCCAACTATATGCATGCATGAGCTGAAGGAAACATGAAAAACCTAAAGATATATTCTGCCGAAAGTGAGGATAATTTTGTTTAATCTCGTAGTAGATACAAAGATAGAAATGTGTGTAAGACAAGGACGTGTCTTCTCACCGGACCTATTCCCCTTATACAGCAAAGCAATTTTAAGACCCGTATGTCATGCCAGATTTTGTCATCGGTGGCCACAATCTAAATAATATAAGAAAGACAGAGGATACAGAGCCGGTAATAGAGACGGAAAGAAAAATTCAAAACCTCTTAAGGTAGCTGAAGAAGCAGAAAGAAAGGACTAAATATAAACTACAAGAAAACTGAATGCATGGTTATCAGTAAAAAGAGAAGCCCAAATGCCAACTACAGGCTGGGGATACTAAAATCAAGCAGGTACGAAAATTTAAGTACTTGCGAAATGTTCTAACGAAAAGTGCGACACTGAGACCCGTCGGCAAATTGTCATGGCCAAGGATGCATTCTAGAAGCTGAAAAGATTATTGAATGACAGGGACATTTTACTGAAGAGAAAGAAGTACTAGAATATTATGTGATACCTGTTTTACAACATGGTAGTGAATGCTAGAGAATCTCCTCGAAGATGGAGGAGAGACTTGAAGTAAGCGAAATGTGGTTTTACAGAAGGATGCTGAGGATATCATGGACAGAACATTTGAGCAAAGATGAGGTTTTAGAGAGGATGGAAACGAAAAGGAAACTGATACTTAGCATCAGGAAAAGACAACTGAAGTTCCTGGGACATATTATGAGGAAAGAGGGCTTGGAGAATCTGATACATGTAGGAAAGCTAGAGGGAAAGAGAGAAAAGGAAAAACAATTCATAACATACTTAATGATTTTGAGCAGATTGATAACAGAGCGGGTTTTGACTGGGGTAACAGGAGAAAGCGTGTTAATAGCCACGAGGAATAGGATGTTGTAGAAGGCCATGGTCGCCAACGGTCTGCAGGGACACAGTACATAGAAGAAGAAGAAGAAGAAGAAGAAGAAGAAGAAGAAGAAGAAGAAGAAGAATTATTTATTATTCTTTTTTAAAGCAAGACGAAAAAAAAACTATTACGAAATTGATTACTAATTGGGAAGAAATCTGATAAAACATGGCTGGGATTAAAAAAATCAGGATTAGTAGATATAAGATGGCCATTGATATTGCATTTAAATATTTGAAGATTTCTTCATCGGTGGTAAGACTTCAGAAAGATGTAAGAGAGTTCTGCAAGCGAAAAGTACGACAGAGGAAACTATTAGAATATAACCAACGGCTGTATTTAACATTTTCAACACTAAAATAATGTGACATGGCTGAAAATCTAGTCAGTAAAAAGAAGAGCCCAAAATACCACTTACAAGTTGGGGATACCAAAATCAAACAAGTTAATATCTGGGAAGTATTCTAACAGAGAAGAGAAAGTGCAATACGAAGATCCGAAAGCGTATTGGCATGGTCAAAGATGCATCCCAAAAGCTAGGGAAAGTATTAAGAGACAGGAAAATTTCACTGGTAACAAAGAAGAGAGGGCTGGATTGTTAATAAATGTCCGTCCTTTAATATGGTAGCGAATGCTGGACAATCTCATCAAAGATTAAAAAAAAATACTTGAAGCAACTGAAATCTGGTTCTACAGAAGGATGCTGAGCATACCATAAACAGAACATGTGAGCGGCAACGAAATTTTGGAGAGGATTGACACGAGGAGTTAACTGACACTTAACATCAGGAAAAAGTTTTGGGGTCCTGTAATAATGAAAAAGTCCTTGAAGAATCTGCTTCTCACGGAAGCAATAGAAGTGAAGAGAAGAAAGAAAAAGTAACACATGACATACTTGATGGACTTGAGCAGTCGAATGGTGGGGCAAGAGATGAGTGGGATAACAGAAGGAGTATTAAGCGCGATAAGGGATAGGGAGATGTGGAGGGCCATGATCGCCTAAGTCCTGAAAGGACTCTAAAACCAATCCGTATCTGAATTACGAAAAATTAATTGTATGGTTTTATTATTCTATTAAGTAAAATCCAAAACGTTTTTGTGACGTGTAGTGAGAAAAGCGGGCTTGGAGAACCAGATGCTCACGAGATGGATAAAGGGAAAGAGAGACAAGGAAAAGCAACGCATGACATTCTTGATGAACTTGAGCAGATGAATGGTGGAGTGAGGATTAAGTGGGATAAGAGCAGAAGGGGTATTAAGACCGACAAGGAATAGGGAGATGTGGAGGACCATGATCGCCTATGTTCTGAAGGAACACGGTACATAGAAATAAAGGGCAATAAGTGATACACGCTTGGGCGATCCACGTCTAGGCAGATTTTCCTGCAGCAAGATACCATTTCTTTCAGCGGTAAGACTGGTTGTCAACCAAGGCTATATAACACAATCTGTCGCGCTATTTAACCCATAGCTTGAGGCAGAAGAGATGTATTGTTTTTCCCCTTTTAACTGGAATTCGAACTCGGTTCTCCGTTTTCCCAGTCCGTGTTCGGTAACTGCGCTTAAATTCATGAAGTCGGTGTGCAAAAGAGAAAAGCTCATGCGAACAACTGAAATGGAAATATTTATAGAAAAGACACAAGGATAGAACATTACGGCGCTAGAAAAGTGACAGAAGCTTATGTTCCAGGTCAGAACCAGTAACATAGCACTTCTTTGGATTTAGATCCCTAGCAGAAGCTATACGCCATATGTGACAGCAATATTTAATGTATAATTTAATCAAATGGTTCTTTTTACAAATATGCTTCATCTAATTATGCTTTGAGAATATCTTACAAAATAGTCAGTTTATTTGAACACTTGCTATTTAATTAAACCCAGACACTTCCATTATCGCTGTTGCCATAATCCATCCTTGTCAGTCAGTTAACAAAAGAATTTCGAATCATTCACTGCTGCAAAACGTCAAAGATATTTTTTATCTGGTATCCGCCGAAATAACTAAGGCTCAATGAACCTTTCGACGATAATAAACTAACAAATGAAATAACTTCATTTTTTTTTTGTAACTTAATAATATTAAAGACAACTATGGTATTTTGCATGAACCACCTTCTGGCGATGAGATGATTCTCGTGAAATTTGTCAGCCATTGTTGTTAATGTCAACATCGAAGACATTAGTTGTTCTGCTAAGTCTACTGCTAATTTTAATGCCAAGTAGTTTCACTGCCAAATGACGTAATTTGAATATTGGTTTTAACAACTGAAGATTCATCTCTGACTTAATGCAGTTTCTGTCTATTAAAATGCACATTGGTGGAAGAATTCTATTTTCTTTTCATAAATTTCCTGCTATTTTTTCCCTCTTTCCTCTGTTTCTAATTCTTATCATTCTTTTTCTTTATCTTCTTCTAGTGTTATTATATTCTTTCTTTCTTTCTCTGTTTTTTTATCTTTCATTCTTTCTTTTTTTCCGCTCTTCTTATCTTTCTTTCTGTCTCTCTTTTCAACTTTCTTTCTTTCTTTTAACTTTCTTTTTTCTTTCTTTCTGTCGTTCTTTTTATCTTTCTTTGTCTCTCTTTTTAACTTTCTTTCTTTTAACTTTCTTTCTTATACTCAGTCGATTTTCTTTCATTCTTTTTTCTTTTTCCTTCTTTCTTTCTTTTTTTTTTCTTTCCAGTTTCTGTCTTTTTTAAATTTTCTTTATCTTTCTTTATCTGTTTCTTACTTTCTTTCTTTCTTTCTTTCTTTCTTTCTTTCTTTCTTTCGTTTTTTATCTTTCTTTCTGTCTCTCTTTTTAACTTTCTTTCTTTCTTTCTGTTATTCTTTCTTTCTTATCAGAAAAAAAATTCTGCAATAAATTTTTTGCACAAATTCTTACAGAAATACCTGACGAAAAAATAGAAACAGATAGGAAAAATAAATTAAAATATAACAACATTAGAAAAAAAAATTACTTTTAACAATTATATTTTTATTAGACAGTTTTTGCAATATTTACACATGAAAGAATAATTGTTATTAGAAAGAATATTAAAAATATATTAAAAAAAAAGAAAATGATGTAGTTTTTATGTTTTATAGGGTCTACCGGAGACACAATATTATTGAATGAAATGGTTGTCAGGGGATTTAAATCTAAAACCGTGGATATTACAATTGGCACTGTAAACAGAAATAATCAATTTTTCACATTTGATCTCAATATTACAATGAATTGAGCACTTCAGATCACGAATATCTAGAAAGAAAAATCTATCCAATTTTGTAAAAGTTCATAATTAGAGACTGTTTGCGATATATATATTGTGAATTGATCCCTCCCCCAATGAAAACCAAAATAACGCTTGATTTGCTGGCATATTGAACACAGATTTTAAAAAAAAAGGACCAACCTATTACCATGCGTCCAATACAGCAGTATGATGATTGGGAGAGACATAAAGACTACGAAAAGTGGTGGTGTTCACAGAAATCACTGCAAACATAGAGCTTAGCGCTGAAATTAGAACATGATATTAATAAAAAAATATCCCTGAAAAATTAACTCAAATATTTACTTTGACTGGTGTGTTGCTGTGTGTGTTTGTGTGTGTGTGTGTGATTTTTATATACAGGTATTGGAATTTGGTTTTCTGTATGTTTAGTATGGGTCTTCATTTACCAACAAGTATCATATTTCTGATTTTTGCTTATTACCGTATGTACTAGTGTTTACTAATACAGTAGATTTCTTTGTAGCAATTATGAAGTTATTCTATGTGAAGATGTTGATCCCGGAGAAATAACTAAAACAATTTTCAAATAATGCATCCTGAAATGTACTAAAATTCTTCTTTTCCAAACAATGACCTGGTAATTAAAACTTACCTTCACTACTAAAATAAAAAAAAAACTTAAAAACAAATTACCAGTGTTATAATTTGTGTTAATCCTATAAGTGTTTTTTTCATGGTTAGTGAGAATGTCACACAAAGGTAAAGTTATATATATATATAATCATGAGCCGTTCTAAACATCGTATTTTGGCTTTAATTTCAGGTGAAAATAAAGACAAAAATTCTCCAGCATTTGGACACTTCTTTATAATGCTGGTTCTAAGCTATCGGGTCACATGAGCCATCTTTAGAGAGGTTACAGGGGCGTTACCATAAAGACATCTACCTTCAAAGATGATGCCATCTTCTATTGAAATAAAATGTTGCTAAGCAACGATAAAAATCACCGAATAGCAGACGCAGTTCGTAAATTTGTAATGCGGTTCTATGACGTCACACCGCGTGAGAGACCTAAATGTTAACAGAACGACATGTCTAAATGCAATGTAATGTGTTATGACCAGATTGAAATGTGATTTTATTAATTGTGGGTTGTTTTGATTTACTGTAGATGGCTTCCAATAACTGACGGTTCTTTTTACTGTGTGTATGAGTGAGTTTTATTGTGTTATTGACTAAAATCTGTCTAGTATCACCTACATGTCTATGTTTTTCTAAGAAATGTTTTTTGATTGAACTTTGATCAGAAAGGTGACAGGTAAGTCTACGGGAGATCGTGGGGGTATGTAGTGGGTTTATTATATATATATGTTCAAGTGTATGAATTTCACCTGTTGATCATTTTTAATATTTTAAGAAAATGATTTATTAATTATTATTTTAATGCTAATCGACTCTTTGATTATTTACACCCTAAATATATTTATGAATTTAAGTATAGTTTTCTCGCGAGTGAATATTTGCGTTGATTTCTTTTTTGAGAATATCAATGGTATTTTCCAGATACACGTTCCACTGTTTAACCTATAGCTGGGGAAAGGATGTTATTTGTGCGAGAGTAAATGAAATGCACCTAACTGGAATTCGAATTCACTTTTTAAGAAATGACGTCTTTCGTGCATATTTGTTTCAGTTTGCATAGTGAGTAATTCAAAACTAATTTATATATCAAAGTAGACCATTTTATATAATTATATTTTATATAATTATATCTAAACTTATTTATAAATGGAACTTTGTCTGTGTGTGTGTGTGTGTGTGTGTGTGTGTGTGTGTGTGTATCCGTTACCTATAAACTCCGAAACGGCTGAACCAATTTTCTTGAAAATTTACACAGTTGTACTATAAACGTCTATGAGTGTTCTTAGCTAGGTTTTGTGTCGAGGTACCTTCGATAAATATCGAAAATCGACAATCGAAAACATCGGGTTATAGAAGAAGTGGTCCGATTTTAATCAAATTTGATGCACTCATAGACAAAGACATAAGAAAGGATATTCAGAAGTTTCAAGGTTGCAGTTCTTACAATAGTGCAGAAAATTTGATATCGATACCAGGAAACCAAAATTTGACTTATATCCATTCATTTTTCTTTCAGTCTACAGTTTCGCTTTAACTGGAAACAACTATTGCTTTTTAGTCTTTCGTGCCAACGTCCAAAGAGACTGAGCTCCAGGACCATGGATTAGTTTTAAAGCTTCTATTACACCCGAGCAATGCCGGGCTATACTACTAGTTTTATATCATTTTAAAAAAAATGATATTTCTACTATGGATGTTCTAATCTAGAGCAATATGAAACATAATTGCGGAAAATTATTTCCGTGGACAGTACGTGTTGTACGGCTCCTCTCGTAATATAATCAAAATAAAGTCAGGTTAATACTAGAGATTATCCTGCTTTGTTGACGAGTAATGTTGAACATCAATAAGTTGGCACTATATGGATCGTGGGAATAGACACTTATCCTTATTTATACAGTTGCCTTGATAACATGTTGGTGATGCTGCGTGACAGCTGAGTTCCGCGACACAACGATGCAGAGTTGAGATTTATTTTTTCTTTTACAAAAATGACGTACGTTTTAACTTTTAATTGAAACCTGTAGAGAGGAACAATGCAGAGTTAAGGAACCCAACTGGCCTCTGAATAGCCCAGAAATGTGTCAATTGATTTGTACTACTAACTCTAGGAATCTGCTACAAGAGCTTAAGGTTTATTGCTTTGATTGCACTCTTTATATCCAGAGTTCCTCGCTCACACAGCTACTGAAGTTTAATGTATACAAGGTGTGCGCTTTAGAAAATTATAACTTTATTTGTATTTGCGATAGAAATAATTTGTAAAAAGGATTAGAAAGAAGTAAATCTATATTTTTTTTTAAAATTATTGAAATTTTATTTAAATTTCCCCATGTCCTCCATCATTAGCAATACAAAGGGTAATTCGATTTTGTAGTTTACGGAAAACATTTGCCAATTGATTTACAGTAATGCCTGAAATCACGTTAGTTCATATAGCTTTCAAATCTTCTAATGAACTAGGTTTGGTTGCATACACAATTGTTTTCACATGTCCCCATAGAAAATCTACTGGAGTCAAATCTGGCGAACGTGGAGGCCAATAAAATGGTCCACCCGTTACGATCCATCTGTTAGGAAATTCCTGATGTAGAAACTAATACGGAGAGCAAAGTGACAAAGAATTCCATCATAATTTTTTTTATAATCATCTCGCCTCAAGCAAGGGATTTTACTGCCACTGTTTTGGAGGGGGTTACATAGGAGGAAAATTATGAGAAAGAGTGACAGGTTATAGGGGGTGTCAGGAAGTGGGTAAGAGAAGGATCAGAATACTGATGAGAGTGGAGTGGACGGAGAAGGAAGCATGAGAGAGAGGATGCAGGTTAGTGAGATAAGAGATGACTATTGACTTTACATTTAAATTCTTGGAGATTGCAGCTGTCGGGAAAGCAAGTAAATGGAAGGGAGTTCCACAGGCGGGAAGCGGGAGAAAGAAGCTGATGGAGTAGAATTTGCGTTAATCTTGTTGATTTATAACATTTTTTTCACAGATTATTTCTATCATAAATGCAAATAAAGTTATGATCTTTTTAAAGTGTACACGAACTTTATGGACACATTGAATATATATATATATATATATATATATATATATATATATATATATATATATATACAAATGAATGAGGAACGAAGAAAATATTTATAACGTTCAAAATAATAATTAAAAACAGCGCTGAATATAGCAATAGAGCAATGAATATCTGTTATAAATTATACTTTAGAACATGTACAAACTACAATCTACTACAAAAGTGTACATTTTGTTTTGACATTGAAAGAACAATGTCTCAAGTAGTAAACGTTTACTATGATTATTTTATGGTATGGTTACACTTAGTCATAATTATGACTACATGTAACCATGTCTTAAATTATTATTGGGTTCATACAACCATGGATGAAAACGTCATAATTTCTTTTAATTTTAAAAATAGCGCTTTTATAAATTCCCCGTCACGTGAGCGTTTAAAAGAATCACCGTTACGTGAGCATTCTTAAAAAAAAACGGTAAAATCATTTACTGCAAATTACCCGAAGACACCATATGGTAGGAACCTAGGTGGCATAATAATTCGTTTACAAATGAAGAATATATCTCACACCCTGATTGAGCACTCTGGAAGAATGATAGACTTTGAAAGAACAGTAGCTAATCTAGCATCTACGCATCGCTCATTCAGTAATGAATTAGAGCACCCTGGCTATTGGCGTATGATACGTCATACGCTAAAAGTCTGCCTCCTTCTACCAAGCACTCATAGCTCAGAGGTAGAATCGCCGACTGATGCCAATTCGGTCGGGTTTCAATTAAAAGCAATCGGATGTCTAACCGTACTGATGAGCTGTGATACAGCGAAACAGATCTGTCTGCCGATGACACTATATATATATTTATCTCTGAGATGGGTGAGCGTTGTGGCGCAGTGAATATTGATTTGGAATGAGAAATCAGAGAGACGAGTTCAAGTTCCAGTTTTATTCACATTACACTTAAATAACTTTAGGAAATGTATTAATTCATCACTTCCTCCTGCAGCTATGGGTTAAATGGTAGAACAGTTTGGGTTTTGGGACACAAAGTTGGAGCGTTGAGTTTTTTTTTTATTTACAATAATGACGTGAGTTCTAACTATTGACTGAAGCCTGTAGAGAGGAACAAGGCAAAGCAAAAGAACCCCATATCGCAGAAAAAAAAACCCCAAAAAACATTGCAACATATTAAGGGAAAATCTTCTGCCTATTCAGTCATGGATCGAAAGAGACATGATCGCCTAATCGTGATTCATGTATGGCACTTAAATGACTGATAGTTTTTAGTCATTTCGTATAGTTAAAATTAATGAAAATATAATGTGTAATTTCCAATATTTAAGAAATTCTGTAAAAAAAAAAACTACTTTTGTTCATCTTTGATTTTTCCTTTAAGTATATCTGGATGAAAAAACAAAAAAACAAAAAAGAAGCAAAATATACCTCTGCAGACTACCAGTGATGTTATGATTCTAATCGTTATTTGCTGCAAACAAAGGTTACCCCATGTCTCAGTTAAACTCCACATATTCAATTTTTTAGTAGCAACAATGATAAATTCTAATCAAATTCGTTGCAGTCACTTATGCGCAAATATCCTTGGGAAAGGTATTAATCCGTCTTTTCCCTCCATCTTTGTGTTAAATAACAGGACAGATTGGGTTCTATAGCCTTGGTTGGCAACCAGTCTACCGCAAAAATTAATGACTACCTACTGTGGAAAATCTTCTGCCCAGTCAGTCATGTCACTTTCGAGACATGATCGTCCAATCGTGCATCACGTATGGCACTTAACTGACTGAATGATAAAAGAGATACTTACTAAAACTAAATTCAATGATATTAGATGTCGAATAAGACATTATGCCTCTTATTACTTTTTAAATAAAGACATATTTTGTTCTCCAAAACAAACCCAATATCTCACTGAAACCTGTAGGTCTCAAGAGAACCTCGTGTATTGTCGCTACAGAATCACAAAGAACAGTACCAAATAACAGAAAACACATCACTTGAGTACTTTTAAAAACCGCAACACCTAAAATAGCACATGTTACGTCAAGAGAAAATAATGACATAAGAACGATACTGACTTTCAGCACTAATTTAAACAAAAGGTTAGGAAGAAAATACCCATAAATAATAGAAAAAGCACTAATAGTGAGTGGACTTGGGAAAACTATTTTCTTGATAATTTGTTGTGCGAAAGTTGTAATACATTTGCACTTACTGCTCGGTTGCTGGATACCGAATATTTCCTTAATATTACTAATACCATTTTGCTAGACGTTACTCTATTTACTTAGAAACGCTATGCCGTCATTGTTAATAATCTTCAAGAACCTTGGATGAATCAGTCAGTTAAGCGCCATACGTGATACACATTCAGTCGATCATGACTCAAAAGAGATATGGCTTACTGGACAGAGGTTTTTTCCCCGCAGTAGGTTGCTATTACTTTATGCGGTAGACTGTTTGTCAACCAGGGCTACAGATCTTAATCTGTCCTGCTGTTTAATCCATAAATGGAGGGATAAGAGTGGGATTAGCACCTTTTCCAAGGGTATTTGCGCGTAAATGAATACAACGAATTTACCTGGAATTCGAACTCGGCTCTCCGACTTCTCGTTCCTAGTCGATATCCACTGCCCCACAAAATCGCATAGGTGGTAAACTTTGAGTTCTTGGGATTTTTATTTTGAGCCATAATCATTCCGGATGCTAACGATTATGACTCTCTACGATTTTTATTTTTTGTTACTTTAAATAACGTTTGTTCTTTATTATTCGTCCATGTATGTACTCTGTGAACCATTTACAGAAAACATTCAAATACAATACTTGCTGTTTCCTTAAGATCTTCTAGGCTTCAATACACCCAGTGATTGGGAAATTCTCCAAGCCTTCTGTTTTCATTATGTTTTCCAGAATTTTCAGCTGCTTGTTTTTAATTTTTGCTATCAGTTTCTTTGTAGTTCTTATTTTCATAAAAGCTTCTTCGGTTAAACACATGTTTAATCTATGATATTTTTCGCATTAATCGTTAGAAACGTATCTCTGTTGCTTCAAGTATCTTCTTTTTCTGTGAACCTTTTATTGTCAAATAGAAGATTACATATTGAACATCAGTTCGGCGCTCTTTTCCGTTGTTTTTAATATTTTTTAATAGTATTTTCCTCTCAATTAATATATTGCTTAATTTCTGGAAGTCAACTTTCGTTCGTCTTTGGATTTCTAAATCATATTTTCAGTCGTTTCTTCCAATGCCCCACAGTTAAATTCCTGCACTTGCTAGATTTTGACGTTCCCAATACGTCTCTTTTGCTGATGACCATGGAATTTGTTTTCTCATAATTAAAGGTTAGTCCTTTCTTCTGTTTCCCCTTTAATATCGAATCTAAAATGTCTTTCAATTTGCTCTCTGAGTCTGCTATGAATACAATTTCAACCGCCTGTCTTTATGCTTTAAAAATTATGTGGGTCGATAATAAATCCTGATAGATCTTCTAGTTTTCTTGGGTTTGTTTTTCTCTAAAGGTTAAACAAATCTGGTATCATGGTATTTCACCTCTTTCTGTTTTTGTTTGACTCAGCAGACTCGTTATGTATCCGAATACTGTTTGAAGTAGGTATGTAAAACATTCCGCGATAGCTGTATATTCTTTTCCTACATATGCATAAAAATTATACGGCATTGTATTACAGATTTACAAAGCTCAGTGTATTCTAGAGCACAGCCACAACAGTAAGACAATCGTGAAAAATGAAATCTATTGAGTCAGTCTTCACGATCGTTTTTTTAACCATTTCAACCCAAGCAAGGCAATAGTGTCACTAAGATGCTGCGTGCTTGCTCAAAGTGAAAAAAAAAATGTAATGATGTTAGTGAGGAGGAAGGACAATGAGAGCACAGGTTTTAGAAAGGCAGAAGATGGCGATATACTTTGCATTTACATTTTTGAAGATCCTAATGGGCAGAAACCTAAAGAGAGTGTCACAGGTGGGAAGTACGATATTTAAAAAAAACAGAATAAAATTTTGGTTAAATCTAGATATTTTAATAGAAAAAGAATAAGACCTAATTGCTAATCTAGTAGTACGTTGAAATTTATGCAGACTATGTACCAAGGATGAAAGCACATCAGAGCAATTGCCATGAAAATATTTATAAAAAGGTTAGCGTCACGGTGGTGCGAAAGTGATTAAAGTCGAGGTGCCAGATCATGAACGATAATATTACAGACCCCTTCCTGAGATTTTGTCTAGAATGTTGAGATATATGGCCAGAGCACCAGACCAGATAGGGAAGCAATATTGAATACAGAAATGATGGGTAAATTTAAGCTATTTCGAATAATTGATCATGATATGAGAAAACGGTTGTACATAACTGATAGTTTAGATATTTCTGAACGGGATAGACAACATGCATGACATCCATATGAATATCTTTATCTGATGAAACTACACTACTGGCCATAATTATTAGGCCACCCCAATTTTTAAAAATATGATGTATTTCATACCATTTTTTGTATTGATTGCCAAGTGGATAATTTTAAATGAACATAGAATATATTTTTGTTATTATTACTTTGCAAAATTTTACAAGGTAGCCAGAAAGTCTTTGCTTCAGTCATCCAATAAGAAGAAGAGACTAGCATGGGGAAAGATAGCACAAAAACTTGACATCAGAACAGTTCATTTGATGCACATGTTATTGTGCAGTATTAACAAAGAACAATACTATTTTAATTTAGACTTATAGGCTAGGCAATAAATACTAAAAATAGTATCAAATACATCATTTCTTTGAAAACACTAGGGTGACCTCATAATTATGGCCTGTTGTGTATTTAAAACGTGAGTCAAGATTTGAGGTATAACTAATTTACTAATATTTTAAAGCACTTTTAGCATACGTGTTGGACAAGACTATCTGAGCGTAGACTGTTCCGTTTTCAAGTCCCCATACAACAGGTTATATCAGAAAAATGAATATAAGCTTTTTTTATTAATAAGTCGGAACAGAGTGATAGATATCGACCCGAAACGAGAAATCGGGGATCCGAGTTCGAATCACAGTTGACTTCGTTGCATTCACTTACGCGCAAATAAACATTTTTCCTCTTAGCAATTAAGATATTCCTAACGGCAAGGAAAATATTTGGACGAGTAAACAAAGAATCAAAAACGCATTGGCATGGCTAAAGACGCATTTCAGAAGCTAACGAGAATAATGAAAGACAGGAAACTCTCATTAGAAACAAAGAAAAGAGTGCTGGGTTACTATGTGATATATGTCCTTCTGTATTGAAGTGAATGCTGGACGATCTCATCAAAAATAAAAGAGAGGCTTGAAACAGCAGAAATATGGTTTTACAGAAGGATACTGAGGATACCATGGACGGAGCACGTGTGCAACGATGAGGTGTTAGAAAGGATTCAAACGTGAAAAAACAAACATAATAAATACCAGGAAGAGACAAATGAAGTTCCTGGGGCACGTAATGAGGAAGGATGGCCTGGAGAATTTGATACTCACAAGTCGGATAAATGGAAGAAGAGACAGGGGAAGCAGTGCAAGACGTACTTGTTAGATCTGAGCAAATGGTTGGCAGATCGGTGCTTGGAAAAGATACCAAGAGAAAATTGTTGAGAGCGATAAGAGACAGAGCCAAGTGAAAGTCTATTATCGCCTACGTCCTGAAGAGACACGGCACATGAAAAAGAAGAAACAACGAATTTTATCGAGAAATAAAGAAAACTGTCTATAATGATTGACATTGTATTTAAGTTTTTAAAGATCAAAATTGGTTGGAAACTGGGAGAGAGTTTCACAAGCGAGACGTGCAAAAAAAGAAAATTTTAGCATAGAACTTACAGTTAAATCTAGTTATTTCAACTGTAAAATGAAATCTAGTACTATATTTAAATTCATAGAGTCTATGGACCATAGAGAAAAATTCGACAGAACAATTATTATCAAGTATTTATTTAAAATACATGGAAGCTACAGGAATGTGTCTTTAGGTGAGATACTAAATCAATAGCATGTGAATTCTTTGCGTTTTATCAAGATTCTTTAAATATATATCAGAAGCACTGTATGTGAGAGTAATATTGTAAGCATTGACGAATAATTGGCCTCTCAGGAATTAATTCGGAAGTTGCCGCTTTACTGACGGCAAGATGACTAAATTTCAAATCTAAATTGCTTGTTTTTTTTTTTTTCAAATGTTGCAAGTGTTAGAAGTTATATTCACTTTAAGTACATGAGACCCAAATAACGACTTCAAAGACCTGCACATTTCGGCTTATAATATTTTCCTATTAACCAGGGGTTGCTTTTAGATACAAACAGATCTCAAGTGGAATGACTATATAGAATCCATAGCTAAATCTGCTGCTAAGAAGGTCGGTTTTCTGTGCAAGGTCAGGAAGTTTTTTTTTCCGTATGAAACAATCTTGCACATATATAAATCTACCATCCGCCCGTGCATTGAATACTGCTGCAATATCTGATCGGGTGCTCCTGCTATCCACTTAGGTAGCCATGACAAAATCCAACAGAGAATCTGTCATGTGTTTGATTCCGACTTGGCAGCTCAGATACAGTCACTTTCTCACCGGCGCAATGTGGCTTCGCTGTATCTTTTCTACAGATACTTTCATGGCTTCTGGTCAGATGAACTTAGCTCCATGGTACCCACCATACATGAATTTCCTCGAGCTACAAGAGAGAGAAAGAGAGAGGTTGCAAGTTAGTGAGATAGGAGATAATTATTGACTTTACATTTGAATTCTTGAAGATTGTAGCTGTCAGGTAAGCAAGTAAACGGGAGGGAATTTCACAGGCGGGAAGGGCGAGAGAAGAAGCTGATAGAGTAGAATTTGCGTTTACAATTTATTGGTTTCACAGTAAAAGAGTGGGACCTAGTTGCTAAACTTATAACTCAAATAAATTCATATGTAAGTGGTACCACTGAGCTAAGTCCATCTGAGCAGAAGCCGTGAAGGTATTTGCGGAAGAGACACAGGGAAGCCACATTGCGCCGGTAAGAAAGCGACTGTATCCGAGCTGCCAAATTGGGATCTATCAAATTACAGATTCTCCGTTGGACTTTGTCAAGGACACCTAGGTGGATAGCAGGAGCTCCCGACCAGTTATGGCAGCAGTATTCCATGCACGGGCGGATGATAGATTTATATATGTGCAGGATTGTTTCAAGCGGGACAAAATTCCGGGCCCTACACAGAGAACCGAACTTTTTAGAAGTGGATTTCGCTATGGAGTCTATATAGTCATTCCACATGAGGTCTGTGGTGCCGAGGGGAACAGTGTTTTGCTTTCAGGAAGACTAGCCTGATTAATGCTAATGGGGGTAGGAGTGAATGTCGGTGGTGGTTGGTAGAGAGCAACTTCGTTTTTGAAGCATTAAAATTCACGAGCCATTTCTTACCCCAGTCCGCCACGGATTAGCGGTCCTTTTCAGACATAGTCCAATTGTGTGTATTGTGTTTACCTACATGTGTCTACATTATGCACACCTGCACGTCACTTACGTATAACACAGACATAAGTATATGAGATACATGCATACAAAACAACACGCAAACAACGTGTGATGCACGGCGCATCATCTTTTTTTTATAAGATAGTCAGTCAGTTAAGTGACATACGGGGTACACGCTTGGGCGATCATGTCTCTTTCAAGACATGACTTCCTAGACAAAAGAGTATCCCGCAGTAGGTTGCCATTGCTTTCTCCGGTAGACTGGTTGCCAGCCAAGACTATAGGAACCAATCTGTACTATTATTTGACTCATAGGCTAGAGGGGAAAGAGATGTATTATATTATTAAGTAGTAATTAGTGGGGGATCAGTTTATTACTTCATAACAATAGAAAACCGATCCCACACTTTATGCCCAGTAGAAGCCTTAATAATTATTCCAACTAGTGTATTCAGTCAGTCAGTTGATTGCCATACGTGATACACACTTGGGTGATCATGTCTCTATCGAGACATGACTGACTGAGCAGAAGATTATCCCGCAGTAGGTTGTGATTGCTTTCTGAGGTAGATTGGTTGCCAACCCAGGCTATAGAACCCAATCTGTCTGATTATTTAATCCCTAACTGGAGGGAAGAGATGGATTAATACCTTTCCCAAGGGTATTTATGAGTAAAACTAAAATTAATTATGATCATAGCTCACCATAAGTTCCAATTCATTGTAGTTCTGATTAAGGTTATTTTTTTTACTATCTCTCCCACTCCTTTCTTTGCTATCTATGAAGAAGCTTACGGCCATATCATGTTGAAACATTGATTCCCGTACGATAACCTAAAGTAAGCAAACTCGATCCTGGTCACTAGCGAAATGGGTGACTATTTGAGAATGCAAAGAGCAGTAAGCATGGATTTGCGGATAGGTAATGGATAATCGCTTGGAATTGTTAATCGGATTCATCATATTCCCTTACGCCCAAATATTCTAGGGAAAGGTATGAATATACCACTTCTCCTTCTCTATCTATGAGATAATTAGTAAGACTTGTATCTTTAAACCATTATTATCTAAAACAAAAATGACCATCTAAAAATTCTGACTTTAAATAACCTGCAGTATGTTGATAAACCGTAGTAAACGAATAAAACCCTCCATCCACACAAACTAGTTAGGTAGGTCAGATATATATTTATATCTATTTCTCTTGCATTCAATATATCCTGTGAGTTTTGTATTTTCTAAGCCTTCTTTCTTTATTGACTGTCCTTGAAATTTCGACTGTCGCGTAGTGATGTTAATTAAAATTGTTCTTTGTTTTTCCATCTTCTTCATCGTTGTTCAAATGTTTGATCCGTGGTATTCTAAGCTTCCTTCCGTAGAACCATATCTCCGTTGCCTTAATGTTTTTTTCTTTTCTTGTTGTCTACAAAATACAAGTACCAAGAGTCATTCAAGGTAGGAGGTTACTAAATGAAGTTGTTTTAGTCAAAAAGTTTCGTGACAAGTGGATTAAGCGACACTAAACGGTGAGTAGGCACGACGGGTTTGCAGTTTCAGACGCAAGGCCACGTTTCTCCATTCAGTCAAGTAGATTTTAATCTTGATTGCTGTTGTAGATGTTATGGAGGATGGTGAGGATGATAATGGGGATACTTACATAAGGCAACACAGATAGAATTTGTAATGAGGTCGAGTTTAATCTCATGAGCATTGTTGTTATTATTATTGCACTAATTAGATTTTCATACCAATGGCAATTAATGTTTTCCACTGGCGATCAAGTAGCAACGAATCTCTTCAAAATTCCAGAACACTCCTCAGTAATAGATTTTTTTTTTGGCGTGAATATTATCCTAATACGCTTTCCAACGTAGAGGGTTACTGTGTGGCATTGTATTAGTCTAAGAAAAATCAAGAAGTGAATTTCATTGTGCTGTGCAAGAAAGAAAACTTGAAGTGATCAAGATTGCATTGATTGGGAAAACGACCTCTTAGCTGTCTGTTCCACAAAGCCGCAATTCAATTTACTTCTCGATATTAAAACAGGCGGGTAACGAAGATGATTCACACTTGAGTACGTGGCATAGCAGGTCACACGTAGTACCGCTGTATGAAGAATCTTGATTCTCTCTTACATTTTTAGCTTTTATCATTGTTCTTTACTTCCGGATATCACGCCAAAAATGATTAAATTCCTATTTCTATGAACAGTAACAGAAGTTTAATTTAGATGCTGCAAATGATTTTCAATTTCCGTCCTTCGATAAAATACAACAAACGCAGTTGTCCATTATTTCAAAGAGGGACGATAGCCGAATGTCTTTTGGAAGTTATGAAGATTTTTGTCGCTAATATATAAAGAAGAATATTTCATGTTGATTTTAATACAACATGAATATATCGGTCAAGACAGATATTAAGTAACAGTATAGTATATACAAGGTGTCCCTAAAGTCTAGTCACATAGGCGAAAATGAATATATTTAAGAAATTAAATTTTCAAAAATATTTTATTGAAAGGAAATATTAACAAATAACATCATCAATATGATTTCCATCATTTGAAATGCTAAGGTTAATGCGTTTTGCAAAATTCATGTGAACTCGATGAAATAATTCACCCTATGGCATCAGTCTTATCGCCTTCACACTATATGTGTTCAATCAAGTGTGCTACAGTCGTGATTTTCTTTGAGTACACTTTCTCCTTTAGCATACCGCTTTTTTGACGAAAAAATTGTTAAATCTATAGAAGAAAAAATAAATATAGATAATGAGATTTCTTATGTTTCCAGTTTTTAGGAATACCGTTGAAAATTTTTTTTCTTATTTTTTTTTAATCATTTCACCCCAAACAAGACATTCCACTGCCACTATTGCGCATGAGGCTATATACGGGAAGGTAAAGAGAAAGAGTGGTTAGATATAGGAAATGTCAAAAGGAGGGTGATAGATGGGTAAGGATACGGAGGCTGGGGGTTGGGTAGATGGGAAGAGTGTTTGAAAGAATGGATGCGAGTTAGTGTATTAGGAGGTGTCTATTGACCTTACATTTAAACTCCTGGAGATTGTAGCCGTCGGGAAGCAATCATGTTGAAGGGAATTCCGCAGTCGGGAAACGCGAGAAAGGAAATTGTTGGAGTAGAAATTGCGGTTGCATTTTATTGGTTTCACTGTAAAAGGGTAGGATCTAGTTGCTAATCTAGAATCTCGTGCAAATTCGTACATAGGGGGCACCAGTGATCTAAGTTTATCGGAGCAGAAGCCGTGAAAGTATTTATAGAAGAGACAGAGGGAAGCCACGTCGCGCCGGTGAGAGAGAGGCTGCAGGCTGTCTGCCAAGTCGGTATCGATTACATTACAGACTCTCCGTTGTACTTTGTCGAGAAGCCCGAGCAGAATAGCAGGGCCACCCGACCAGATATGGCAGCAGTATTCAATGCACGGGCGGAGGGTAGATTTATATATGTGCAGGATAGATTCAGACGGAAAAAACTTCCGGGCCCTGCACAGAGAACCGACTTTCATAGCAGCGGATTTAGCAATGGATTCGATATAGTCATTCTACTTGAGGTTCGCTGAAAGTGTGAGACCAAGGAGGCGTAGTGTTTTACTCTCTGGGAGGCAAGCCTGGTCCATGCTAATGAGAGGTAGGTGCTGTTAAAATTTTGCCAAGGGATGACAAAACATGGACTTCAAGAGTTAGTAATAAAAGAAATATTGCTAATATTACCGTTTGTGTCGGCTAGACAAAAAAGATATCCCCTAATGTACTGATCAGAACTTTGGTAGCTTGAACAAAATGAGAGTGATTTGAATCCCATGGATATGATGGAGTGATGGAGTTTTTATTCTATTGTTTGCTCTGTACAAGTCCTAAGAGCCACTCAAAAGAGAGTTTACTGAAAGTTGTTGTAACAGCTTAAGTGGAGGAAGTAAAACGTGCAGTTTATAAGGATGCATAAGATAGATAATGTTTGAATGTCCTCACAGGGTAAAAAGAGACCTAAAGCATCAGAGATGTGGATCAACAGAAGAATACTGAGAAAATCAGGGACGACGTATTTAAACAACAAGGAAGTTTTGAGGAAAATTGGAATGAAAAGAACACTTGAATCAAATAGCGAAAAGTGAAGATTTTTTGACATTTAATTCAGAAAGAAGGCTTCGAGAATTAAACACCCATGGCACAATGAAGGCAAAACTTGCAGTAAGAACCAATGAGTAATACCAGGTGCCTCTCTAAAGCCTCAACACATAAGAAAAATGCATATTTTCAGTAAATTTGATTTTCAACATTTTACTGAATTGGAATATAAAACAAATATTTCCCTTAGTTGTTCCCAAAGTTGATGCACTTATCAAGATTCTTGTCGACTCGATGCAATAACTCCACAATGTCATCAATCTTAGCACATTTACTCTTTATGTGTTCAAACAAACGAGTTACATCTGTGATTTTCTCTGAGTACAAGTTCATCTTTAGCATACCGCAGAAAAAAAAAAACGATTCTTTCTTCTTTTGAGAAAAACCATGTTTAATCTGCAGAGGTAAAACAAATAAAGTTAATAAAATGTTATGTGTCGAGAATTTAGGGACACCCTGTATATAATTTATACTAAACTACTTGGTTTAAATAAGAGCAATTCATTACTGAAATAGTTTAATCTATGCTAAACTATTTACCTCAGTATATATTGAACTATTTGATTAATGATTCTTACTAACTATACTACTAACGGATTATTTCAAGATGAGCAAGATCACTATCATGTTACTCACGTTTCAGTTGCATTTCATTCATGCTGGCTTCGTTTCATTCGTTATGTTACGTTGATTACCA